>JAJOZX010002544.1:0-105000 GCA_023014485.1 Bathynomus jamesi | reverse complement strand
TCCTATACAAGCGTCGTTCTTTACGTTAATTATACTGCGTGTTCTTTGCAGTTGAAATGTATATATAGGTGCGGCATGCGGGAGGTGCACTCCTCGGGGCATTGGTTTCTGCGCGTATGTAGGAGAATTACGACTTCTGATCGAGTGAGGACCATGGTGTAGTGGTTATCATATCTGACCTGCAATCGGAAGATCCCGGGTTCGGTTCCCGGGTGGTTACCTCATTTTTTCATTTTTCGTTCTCTCTTCATCTTGCGCGGAATGTCTCCTATACAAGCGTCGTTCTTTACGTTGATATATATATATATGTAGAGAGAGAGAGAGAGAGAGAGATGGACGGATAGGCAGATAGATAGATGGATAGATAGACGATAGACAGATCGATATATTTATCGTTATTATGATGCTGATAAAAATATTGTAAATGTAATTCGTATAACCCATATATATGAGGTTAAAGTTTCGCGATTTATTGCAAATATAATTAATCATTTGAAAGCTTTTTTCGGTGATTTAATTATTTTCTTTTTTCGTACGGTTTTAAACTCGCCTTATACCTACGGGGAAACATTAGGGGTTTATTTTTCCCATACGAAGTGTTTTACACCGCCTTAGACCTACGGGGAAACGTTAGTTTATTTTTCCGGTAGTGTCATTTATTTCGCACGAGTTGTTTTACACTAGCCTTAGACCTACGGGGGAACATTAGGGTACCCTGCACCGGTGGAAGGCCGCCCGCTTCGAACCCCATTTAACGCGCGATGCACATGTGTACATGGCTCTATTACGTGAGTTTAGCGTTTTGCATCGTAGAACAAGAAAATATATTTAAATTGTGTGTATATATATATATATATATATTGTATATATATATTTCCTGTACTAATATTTTGATAATACTATGTTTTGTATATTTTCAAATGCGAGTTTAGCGTTTTGCACCGTAGAACAAAGACAATATATTTAAATTATATATATATATATATATATATATATATATATATATTTATTCGCCTTTCTGTCTGTGTCTGTCCTTTATGCAAGCGCAAACCGTTTGACCTAGAGCTACCAAATTTGGCACGGAAACCTCTTATGGAATGAGGAATGTCAACATAGAGTCGGTCAGCCTGTCTGTTTTTATTACGGGCGGCAATGTGAAGCTCGAGATTTTATGACTGTTCTTTCTATAGTTTTTTTACCAAATAATTGAACCGACAGTAATTATTTGGTCAGGGGGTTTGGGGGATATCTGATCAGATTCAAAAATCTTCACACAATGTGAAGCTCAAAATTTTCACGGCTGCGTTCTTTTCTGTAGTTAACCTGTCTGTCTGAAATTTATCCAGGGCAGTAATGGTGAAAGGGTGGGGGAGAGAGGTGGGGGGTAATAGGGAGGGGGTTAGCCCTCAAGTTGCATAAAGGGGGTGAGCGGGTTTTGGGGGCATTCAGTTGACCTAACCGGGCATTCAATTAACCAGGGCAACGCCGGGTACCTCACCTTGTATATATATATATATATATACTGTATATATATATATACTGTATATATATATATATATATATATATATATATATATATTTCCTGTACTACTATATTGATAATACTGTTTTGTATATTTTCAAATGCAACTTTAGCGTTTTGCACCGTAGAACAAAGACAATATATATAAATTGTGTGTGTGTGTGTGTGTGTATATTTCCTGCACTAATATGATTATACGTGTCGTATATTTTCAATATATTCAATATAACTATTTTTCCTGTACTAATATTTTGATAATGCACCGTTTTGTATATTTTCAATATATTTAATATAACTATATATATTTTTCCTGTCCTAATATTTTGATAATGCCCCGTTTTGTATGATTATATATTTTCCATTCATGATGCTATTATTTGATCATATACAGGGTGTCCGAGAATTATCTGTACAATTTTTGGCCGTTATTAAAAGTCAACCATGAAGTGTAGAAATTCCAGTGTTGTGCCATTTTACAAAGAATCTCATTGTTTTTTCTGATACCAAGTTTTGACAAGTTTTTTAGAAATTCCAGTGTGTCCGAAAATTATCTGTACAATTTCATCTTTTAATAAAATTCTTGATAATACACGTAAAATTCTTAAACAAGATTATTTAGAATCTGTATTTTCAAGTTTCTTTTATTAAAGTAACGTTGTTACAAACATTCGATATGTGCACCATTAGTGATTCGTAAAACATCCAATCGATACTCAAAATGTTGCCATGTACGCTGCAGCATATCCACATCAATTCGCTCAATAGCAGCTGTAATTCTTGCTTTTAAATCATCAATGTCTGTCACCCGCGTACATTTCTAAAAAACTTGTCAAAACGTGCTATCAGAAAAAACTTAATGAGATTCTCTGTAAAATGGGACAACACTGGAATTTCTACACTTCATGGTTGACTTTTAATAACAGCCAAAAATTGTACAGATAATTCTCGGACACCCTGTATATGTCCCGTTGTATATCCATTAATTCACCTAAAATAAACAGAATGGTGTTTTATTTATTCCTTTTTGTTCGTATACAATTATATCATTTGTTTGGTTTCTAAAGCGGATTTCAGAATAATTAATTAATTGCTATTTGTCAAATCGGTCTTTTAAGCCAATTGATGGATGAATATATGACATGGTATGGTATAAAATAAATATTGCTATCTGGCAACTCAGCCTTCTAAACCAACTGGCTGATTAGGGGTCCTATAAGAGAGCGGCGGGGTGGCTGAAGGACTCATATGCGCTTGGCTCTGGCCAAGCGAAGACCCTTCCTCTGGGTGCCGTCCTCCTCTCTCAGGTTAGGTATGCTCCTTTGGGGGGTGAAGCCGTCCCAGCCGCTCCCCCAAAGGTTTCCCCAGGTTAGGTATGCCCCTTTGGGGGGGCGAGGCCGTCCCACCTTCTCCCCGAAAGAGGTTTCCCCCTTGCAACAAAGGGGGCGGGGTGGCACTCTTGCAACATTACGCAACATTGTAATTCCATTGCACACTCCCATTTTTAGGTTATACTACTTGCATCATTCATTCATTTCGCGTGTTTAATTGTGAAATTCATGCTATATACTGTGTGTGTGTGTTATATATATATATATATATACAGGGTGTTTGAAAACTTTGTGTACAAATTGTAATGGGGGATAGGCAACACCAAGACAAACCCTTTTCGTCTATAAGTGTATGTCCGCTGACGTTACCATTCGGCGCGAGAGGGCGCCGCTGCAATTGGCTAAAAGGTGAAGTGGGCTAGACTCGCGCTTGCCGCGGGCATTCTTAAATCGGACGTAGTACGCGTAACATGGAGCGCTTCACGACTGCTGAGATGGCTGACATGCATATGGTGTATGGGGCTGCCAATGGAAACGGAAGAGCTGCTGTGAGGTTGTACCGACAGCGCTTCCCAAACAGACGTGTGCCAAACCACCAAACGTTTGCGCATTTGCATCGGCGACTGCGAGAAACTGGAACATTCCATGCAAACATGCATGACACTGGTCGGGAGAGAAACGTGCGCACTCCGGACATGGAAGAAGAAATCCTACGGCGATTTGAGGACAATCCAAGCGCAAGCACGCGAGGTGTTGCACGTATCCTCGGTGTGAACCACGACCTGGTCTGGAGTGTGTTTGCACGAGCAGCAGTTACATCCGTTTCATCGTCAGAGAGTCCATGCATTACAACCTCGGGATTACCCTCTTCGTGTGGAATTCGCACGCTGGTTCTGCCAGCAGACAGCGGTGCAGCCTAATTTTCCGGCTTATGTGCTGTTCTCAGATGAGGCCTGTTTCACACGTGAGGGTGTGTTTTAACATGCACAATTCTCACGTGTGGGCGCACGCAAATCCACATGCTACACGGGTGCATGCTCATCAAGAACGGTTCGCCGTCAATGTTTGGGCGGGTATCGTCCATGGCAAGTTGCTGCTCGTGCAATACTCTCCAGACCAGGTCGTGGTTCACACCGAGGATACGTGCAACACCTCGCGTGCTTGCGCTTGGATTGTCCCAAATCGCCGTAGGATTTCTTCTTCCATGTCAGGAGTGCGCACGCTTCTCTCCCGACCAGTGTCATGCATGTTTGCATGGAATGTTCCAGTTTCTCGCAGTCGCCGATGCAAATGCGCAAACGTTTGGTGGTTTGGCACACGTCTGTTTGGGAAGCGCTGTCGGTACAACCTCACAGCAGCTCTTCCGTTTCATTGGCAGCCCCATACACCATATGCATGTCAGCCATCTCAGCAGTCGTGAAGCGCTCCATGTTACGCGTACTACGTCCGATTTAAGAATGCCCGCGGCAAGCGCGAGTCTAGCCCACTTCACCTTTTAGCCAATTGCAGCGGCGCCCTCTCGCGCCGAATGGTGACGTCAGCGGACATACACTTATAGACGAAAAGGGTTTTGTCTTGGTGTTGCCTATCCCCCATTACAATTTGTACACAAAGTTTTCAAACACCCTGTATATATATATATATATATATATATATATATATAGATATATATATATATATATATATATATATATATATACGAGACTATACCTAACCTAACATTAATCAAAACGAGTTATAAATTATGAATTTTTTCAAACTTTCTACAATTTTTATGTCAGAACTTTATGAAATATGCGTTCTCTTAGCACATTCATAAATCCCTACAAAGTATCTTTGAATAACCTAAGAGATATTATCATTCCTAAAGTTTCTTTGTCTCCAACAGTAATCTGTTTCAGCTTTTATTTAAACCAGTTAAAGACACCTTGAGGAGACTGCGTTAATTAAGAAATTTCAGATACCGTAAATTTAAAGGGTTTAACTAACTTAAAACTCGAGCGATTAATCGAGAGATTTAAAAAAAAATTATTTTAATTGAATTGATCCAAACAGGCAGCGCCATCGTTAACCTTTTGATGCAGTTCATTGTCAATTATTACTAATTCTTATTTATTTATATAATTCCATTATGTGAGAAGTGGCATCTTATTTTCAGACTTCTTTTCGTGTACAGGGTGATCTTTTAATTATGCCACTTCCAAAAAATAATAAAATTAGTGAATTAACTTATGTTCACGAAATTTGGCACTACTATTGTGGAAGGATGAGTGTTTGTTTACAGGCACACAACATGCACAAAATATAAAAAGTAAAAACAGTCCGATCCGAATCTTCTCTGCCATACTTTACCAAACTAGCCTAATTGTACTAACTAATTAATACTTTACTAAAATGTCACAATGCATTTTAAATTTGTCAATTACTGCTCGGATTGCGCAATCAGGTAGTTTGTAACGACTGGTAGTCGTGACGTTCTTCTATTCTGCGACGTGGCTTCTTCATGTATGTGCGTTCTTCCCCGTTCTCTCACGAGTAGTAGTAGTAGTAGTAGTAGTAGTAGTAACGGATGTGTAAAAATCGAGAGAGATTTGAAAAGTTGAGAAAGACTACAATTAAACTGAAGTTTCTGTGCTCAAATTGCGGTACGAACCTCATGGAATTTCAGCGATTGAGGTGACTATCTAGATTTCCTTGGTGGTAGTACTCGCAGAGCTGGGCACTTGCGGTTTTTTTTGCGGTACTGCGGTACTGCGGTACTACCGTGTTGGTCGGTACCGCGGAAAGTACCGCGGGAAATTTGAATGCGGTAGCGGTACTGCTGTACTTTCAGCGATCCTTTGCGGTACTGCGTTATGCGGTACCGGTTTGGTAGTGCGGTAGTAGTACCGCAGTACCGCAGTACCGCAAAAAAACGGGCAAAAAAACGCAATTGCCCAGCTCTGGACCGTAGTAGTAGTTCGAATCCCACGTAAAGCTTAAGTCCCCTCCCTCACATATTTCCAGATGTTATGAAGGAATTAGCTAGAAAACAACCACAATCGTTATTAGACCTAAATACAGATTTAAGAAACCGGTAAATATTCTAATATATAATAATCTAATAGTCAGTCAGGAGTAGGCTGTCCATACGTACCGTTTTGAACGGGACAGTACCGTTTTGTTTATATATCCTGGTCGTCCCGTCGTTTTAATAAAAATGTCAATTTTGTCCCGTTTTTAATAAAAACTATAAATATACTTTAATATTGGTCAATCATAAATTATTATTCATAACCTATAAGACTTTTGTAATATTTCTCAAGGAAATATGGTCAGCCTAGTCAGGAGGGACAGAAACTGGCACAGTGCTCAGACCAACTAATGCGACCAACTGCGTTAACTCTCAAATTATTATTACCAGCACCATCAGAATTCGAGCCCCAGACCATCGATGGCTTTCCTTCGCTTATAGGAAAACTGTGCTACCCACTGAGCTATAGGTGCTGGTTGTTATAACGTGTATTTCGGCATGCAAACAGATTCACTAGTCTAATTATACAAACTTAAATGTGTCTATCATTTTACACAATCTAAATGACTTATTTTTTGGGGATGATCTGAAGATGAGGGCCCCTAGCCTTCTTTAGTTAGCCTTATAAGGCTAACTAACGAAAATATGACGACCTAACCTAACCAATCGATAGATCAACTGTACACCCTTGACGATTGGTTAGGTTAGGTCGTCATATTTTCGTTAGTTAGCCTTATAAAGCTAACTAAAGAAGGCAGGGGGCCCTCATCTTCAGTTGATCCTTTTTTCTCTCTGAAACTTACAACACTATAGTATTAGATATCTACAGTAATTACAATATAATCCAAAATTAACTTCCTCTAAATTAATTTCTAAGGAGCAACTTTATTTCCAAGCCTCCTTCCCTTAAACTAAGAATTTAAACTGGCAAACTAGACCAGCGCGTATGCGCAAACAGAACAATAAGATATGTACGCTAAGTTATAAATGTTGCAGCGTTTGTAACTTGTGAGAGAAAAGAAAAGTGCACGAAGACGTTACAAATACCACGAGGAATGTAACGACGATGACCAATGTACGTTCTAAAACAAATGAATTTAGAGCCTCGCCCTTCGTTAGTCTAATCCTAGTTCTTTTTAACCGTTATTTTACAACCAAGGTAAATTGCAGGTTATGAAATAAGAGTTAAAGTTCTCTTCATATAACACTGGTATGCATCAATTTTGCTGTCAAGGGTTTTGTAAGTGATTCTTATAGTTTTTCCTGCTGATTTCGAATCTGCAATCCGTTTTTCTCAATCAGCTCAGGTTATCCGGCTATGGCCTCATAAGTAAAATAGAATTTTTCGTGATTTTGTCAAAGCGGAATTGGAACAGTAACATCTATCATCACTTGTTTCACTTGTATAATATCTTTTTCTACTTTTCAGGCATATAGATAAAATATTTCACAATGAATAGAGCGTGTAAAAATGATCCCAATAGATTCTGCTACATATGTGGGACGGTTACCATGCCAAATAACCAGTCCCAAATCACTAAATTTGTGAAGACAATGTATGAGCATACTTTGGAATTAAGCTAGGGACCAGGACAAAAATTTCGCCCCTCATATGTGCTGCAAGACGTGCATTGAAAATTTGAGAAGATGGAGCAAAGGCAGAGTGAAATCTTTGCCTTTTGGAATTCCCATGATTTGGAGAGAAGGAAAGGATCACGTGACAGATTGCTATTTCTGCATGACAAACCTCCAAGGTGGGCTTATAAATTGTTTTTCTTAAATATTTGAAATCCTCGTATGAAACTTGACATAATATTCACCATAATGTAATATTCACCATATATAGCATAATATCACCATAATGGTAATCATACATTTACATATACATATTGTTATAGAAAATACATTTACACATACATATTGTTTACAAGTTACATTTACATATACAATGATTGTATATTTTCTTTCTTTTTCATTCATATTGTCCCCGAAGGGACAATATGAATGAAAAAGAAAGAAAATATACAGACTCCATCGACCTATTTCATATCTTACAGACCGCAGCCTTCCCTCACGAGCCGCCACTGTCTGAATGCTTCTTCTATTTCATATGCAAGTTTTATATCCATGTTTCTGTGTTTCTATTTTCAGGAGTTACAAGAAGAATAAACACATTGTTGTATACCCTGACATTCCTTCTGCTATGAGACCTGTACCCCATGGTCCTGGAATTCCAATACCCGACCCCTCAAACCCTGGACTTCGATGATTCTGATGATGAATCAATGACCAATGCCAATGACCAGTCCCAGTCGTATATACCTCAAAATACCGCTTCAAATGAGCCGAGGCCTCTCAACCAGGCCAAACTTAATGATCTTACCAGGGATTTAGGACTTTCCAAATTAGCTGCCGAGATCTTGGGCTCACGACTTCGAGAGGACAACTTGCTGGCTCCGGGAACAACATTCTCCTGGTATAGGAAACGAGAGGAAGAATTCCGCAAGTTTTTTGCAGTGCACGAAAATACCTCTTCCTTAGTGTACTCCTGCAATGTTGAGGGGCTAATCGAATCCTTGGCCTGCCATATAACGCATCAGAATGGAGGCTATTTATAGACTCGTCTAAACGAAGTTTGAAAGCAGTACTTCTCAACATTGGGAATAGGGTTGCATCAGTCCCTGTAGCACATTCCGTACAACTTACTGAGAGCTACGATAACATGAAAATTTTACTGGATGCTCTCGTATACGACCAACATAACTGGAGGATCTGTGGAGATTTGAAGGTAATACTATCATAAGTAAACTATTGCTATTGACTATGTTGTTTTTCCAAAGGTTATTTGAGAGCGTATAAGAACACTTAACTTCCCACAGAAGTGATACAGTCCAATGCATAGATTTTTTTATCTGATAGAACAAATTCTCTAAATTCTTTAATATTTTCATTTTTTTCAGATTGTGGCGTTTGTATGGAATGCAAGGGGGATACACGAAATACCCATGTTTCCTCTGCAAATGGGATAGCCGAGCGGATGAGAAAGCACTATGCACAGCGTGAATGGGCATCCAGAGAGAATTTTGAACCTGGGTCGCATAATGTCGTTTCAGTGCCCCTTGTACCACCAACAAAAAGTTTGCTCCCACCACTTCATATTAAGCTGGGCTTGATGAAAAATTTCATCAAATCAATGAATAAGGAGGGTTCAGCATTCCGATATCTCGAGAGTAAATTTCCTCATATCTGATGCTAAACTAAATATTGGGGTTTTTGATGGTCCTCAAATTCGAACTTTGATCAAGGATACTCAGTTCGAAACGCAATGACTCCAACTGAGAAGAATGCCTGGCAGCATTCAAATCAGTTGTCACTGATTTTCTTGGCAAGCGTAGAAGTCCAGAATACGAGTCCGTTGTCGAAAACTTGATGGAAGCTTTCAAAGCTCATGGGTCGCGCATGTCCTAAAAAATGCACTTTTTGTGGTCCCACTTGGACTATTTTCCTGAAAATTGCGGGGATTATAGTGAGGAACACGGTGAACGATTTCACCAAGATATCAAAATAATGGAAGAGAGGTACCAGGGAAACTGGGTATCAATATGCTGGCGGACTATTGCTGGTGTTGAAGCGAGACGTGCCCGAAGAAAAACACAGACGGAAAGCCAAAAAAACTTCATTCCTTCCTCAATAAACTTTTTCCAAATTTATTGTATGAATAAAAGTATTTATTCACACAATGTTTTCATTTTTCACGAGTGTTCTTATAATATTACTCGTATCTACAGTGTTTAAGCTAAAAAAATCAATAAATTTGGGGATAAAATTGGACTTATAATAAATGGCCAACAGAGAAAAAACCTGACCTGATTGAGGAAAACCAATGTCATTTTCGAATTCAGCATGGTCGAATTATATAATATGAGTTGAAAAAACCCTCACAGCAGACAAAACATTTCATATGCATATTGCATACCAGTGTAATGGATAAACAAAGCTCTAACAATTTTGATGCAAAAATAAAACAGGAGGCAAATGTTTTACTGTCTAGCCTTCTAGAATTTCAAACAATATTGACAGCATTCACATACTTATATATCTTTCAAATTACAGCCCCTTTGTCAAGCTATCTACAGACAAGTGGCTTAAATATGTTTACTGCATGGAATATGGTAGAAAAATCCATTACAGATTTGAAGAAAAGATCAAGAGAATTTGATAAAGAATATAGTCAGGCTTTGAAATTTGCCAACAAATCCAATGAGCACATTGCACAATTCAATAATGATGAAAATCAAACAGCGAAAATTGATTTTGCAAAAACTGAGTTACCAATCAAGAGGAAACATAAAACAAAGAGAATGGCAGATGAACTAGCTGCTGAGAAAAAAAACGCATCTGATTCTTTGTCAGACTATCGTGTACATGTGTTCAACTTGATAATGGATCGTGTTGTACAATCACTGGAATCCCGTTTCATTGACCATAGACAACTATATAGGATATGTCATGCCTCGATCCATCAAATTATGAATATTACTAAAAATGGTCTTGAAGAAGAAGCATTGGAAGGTATTCTTGAGCTTGCTCCAGGATAAATAGAAGTGAAGTAAAATTAGAATTGCAGTCTTTTGCATCGAACTTTGAAATATTTAAGCTTTTGTTGAATGATGATAATGCAGAGAGCAGCAGTAAAATGAATTCATGCTCTAAATATTGTGGCAATTGTCCATCATGTGTTCTGTATATTCTTGCATCAAACAGACTTAATGACAAGGCATCTGATAATCTTTACCAAATGTACAAAGCTATCTGTACACTGTCTGTGACTCAAGTTCAGTGTGAACGGGCATTTTCTAAGCTTAAAATAATAAAAACAAGATTACGAAATTCTTTGTCGGAGGAGAATCTGGAAGCATACATGTTGATGTCTATAGAAACGGTCATGTTGGATGAGTTAGACATGGAAACTATAATAGACCGATTTGCAAACTCGAGTAATGAACTTAAAAAACTACTCTTAGTATAGCATGTATGTATGTATATGCAGGCAGTATTTGTAAAATATTTGTACTTATTGGTAAAATAAATTTATAAAAAAATATTAACTTTTTTTTATTTAAACAAATTTAACTCATAAATAGGCCTATTAGGATAGGACTGGAATTGAATTATGTAATGGGGTTATGGGCCCCCTGACCCCTTTGGCAGACAAAATTTTATGAGCCAGTCCGCCACTGCTCCCGAAAGAGAGAGAGAGAGAGAACCTAACGGAAACTGGTAGCCAATTTCTCTAGAATCCTACGACTCGGGAGCGGAGGGCTGTCACACCTCAAGTATAAAGTTTACAACACCCAGAAGGAATGTGCATAACCTTTATACCCCCTGCGTAGAGAGAGAGAGAGAGAGAGAGAGAGAAATTGAAGAGGAAAAAAGTATCTGGATAGTTACGGAAAGAAATTCGCTTAATAAAATCTATGGAGAAATAATGCACATTTAAATATTTAGGAAGAATTCGAATAATTACCTGAAAAAATAATAAAAATAATAATAATAATAATAATCTATACTATAATAAGAGAGCTGCCCGTCCGTCTGTCTGTCCGTCACACTTTCAGAAATTGTGAGAAAAAATTGTGAGAAAAAAATTCAGAAATTGTATTACGGGCGGCAATGTGAAGCTCAAGATTTTCATGACTGTGTTCTTTTCTGTAGTTTAGCAATGGGGGAAGGGTGGGAGTGGGGGAAGGGTTGGGGTGGGGGAAGGGTTGGGGTGGGGGTAATGGGGAGGGGTGGGGGTAATGGGGAGGGTGGGGGTAATGGGGGAGGGGGTTAGCCCCCAAGTTGTATGAATGGGGGTGAGGAGGTTTTGGGAGATACCAGATTCAGAAATGTTGACACAATGTGAAGCTCAAAATTTTCACGGCTGGGTTCTTTTTTTGTAGTTTAGCCTGTCTAACCGTCAGCGAAGTGACGGGAACTGTACTAGTAATAATAATGTTACCAACTGCAATTATAGCGTACCCAGAACCCAGTTTTTTCTATTAGTTATATAATTTTTTTCAACCAATTCGAAACTATTGACGGTTTTTCTTTTTCAACATCTTTACATATTTCATTTCTTCAGTAACTGCAGATCAGTGAAAATAATTAAAAACATCTGGACAACAAACTGGACATTAAAAGTTTCTAAGCTTATAAAATATTTAGAGAGAAAATCCTGTTCTTCCGAAGAAATAGAATCTCGTCTGGATTAAAAAAAAAAGAAAAGTCTTTGGATGGTTGAATAAAACAATTCTATCGTTTACGATCCTGTTAACGAAGTTTTGCTTCATATTAATGACCCCGCAAAACCTTAACTTTCTCAGTGAACATCAATGAAAGACTATAATTAAAGGAATATAAAGGGAGTAAGGGATGAACAGAGGACTAAACTCACTGAAATGGAAGATGTTCTTGAAAGATTATCCCTTTAATGCCCAGTGTGTGAAATTTTCATCGTTAACTTTGGAAGCAATTTTAGACCTTCCAGTTCCCAATGTGTGAAATTTAACACATTTCGTATTTTATTAATTATGACAAAAACTTTGTAAAATATATTTTTCAGTTATTTTGGGTCCAATTAAACGATTTTATATCCCAATTTTTTTTTTACTTTTCGACTTAATTTGGGTATGAAAGGGTTAAGAGTCGAGTTACGAGAAACAACAGAAATAGGAAAATAGAACTTAGAATGAAGTCTTGTGCAACATTTCCTCACTCTATAATTATAAGATGATGTTCATCATGAATAATAATGGAACATCTTACAATTAGATAACATTTTATTTTAATTTCCTAACACACACACAATGTGTGCATCCGCATAAACGAGATACAGACTTCTTAAAATTTATTTATCTAAATATTATTTAATTAGCCAAATCTAATTTCAGTGCCATCGAACAGAGAAAGGCTTGATGAGTGTTTCGGGAGCAATAGCCAATAGTAATATACTCACTAATCTAGCCCGACCAAGCATAACCAAACCAAACCTTAACTAACCTCGCCTCGCGTAACTTAACCTAATTAGAACTGACATTTTTTTTCTGACGGTAAAAATGTTTCAAGATTTTATATTGTGTATATATATATATACACTTTAAACTGCAAACAACACAGTATAATTAATGTAAAGAATGACGCTTGTGTAGGAGAGCGTCCACACAAGATGGGGAGAGAGAACGAGCAAATGAAAAACTAGGCATCTCCTAGGAATCCCATTAATTATATCGTGTGTTGTTTGCAGTTAAAATGTATACGAGTATATGGACGGCATGAGAAGGTGCCCCCTCAGGGCATTCGATTCCGCTCGTATGTAGGAGAATTAAGAGTTGTGACTGATTGGGGACCTTGGTGCAGTGGTTAGCATACCCGACCGGCAATTGGATGATCCCGGGTTCGATTCCTGGGAGGTGCCTAGTTTTTCATTTGCTCGTTCTCTCTCCCCATCTTGTGCGGACGCTCTTCTACACAAGCGTCGTTCTTTATATATACTTCATTGCAAAGTCTTACTCTTTCTAAAAAGTGATCCACTACAGAGGCCAAAACGCCTTGATCAATCGCTGCAATTTCATTGGAGATATTGTCTCTCAATTCCTCTAGTGTATGTGGCTTGTTGACATATCATTACCATCATCATCTTGAAAGAAGAAGGGTCCAAAGATCTTTTCTGCCGTCATTCCGCACCAAACTGTAACTCGAAGGGAATGCATTTGTCGTTGATGAAAGGTTCTTGGATTTTCAGTACCCCAGATTCGGTAATTTTGTTTGTTGACGTAGCCGTTTAGGTGGAAATGGGCTTCATCACTCATAATGACTTTATGAAGAAGATCAGGATCGTCCCTTACGAGTTGCTGCAATGCTGCCGCAAATCTTAGTCGTTGTGCTGGATCTTGAGGTTGAATTTCGTGCACCATTTCAATCTTGTAAGGAAACAGCAACAGATCTTTCTTCATTATCCTTCGCAATAATGATCTTGCCATTCCGAGCCAAGTTGCACGTTACGAGTTGATGTTTTGGGTCTTCGTTAACACTCTCCCTAACACTTTCAATGTTTCTGGAGTACGACTTGTTTTTGGTCTTCCACTGCGGCTGAGTCATGAACAGACCCCGTTGACTGAAAACAAGCAATCAAGTTCCGAATCGTGTTTTCTGATGGTGTTTCTCTAACATTAAAATGTCTGCGAAATTTTCTTTGAGTTTCAATTACTGATTTTCCACTTGAGTAATAAAACTCAAACAATTTTTACGCGCTAGTCGGTGGTAAATTTCCTCATAATGAATCTCCCTGGGCTGCTTTATCTCTGAAAGAAATTTTTAAAAAAATTATTTAAAAATAAAGAAATTATAATAAAATAAATCCTTCAGTGACTTTGGCCCACCCTGTGTGTGTATATATATATATTAAAAATTTGAGCAAGCAAAAGTGTTACCTCACAAACTTTACTTTCGTCCGAATGAACAATTCGGGCGGAAGCAAAACTCAAGGTGTATACGAGGTCTGTTCAAAAAGTATCCGGACAGGGTTTTATTTTTAGAACAAGGTCACGCTTGGTGTGTGTGACTGTGCTAAACGTGTGTCTGCATGTCGGTCGAGACAAGTTGACTGATTGGGTTGCACCTCATTGTGTAGCGTCAGTCCACTGTGGTAAGCCGATAAAGTTAAACGTGTTTTGTTTTGCGGCGACTAGTTTTATTTTTACTGTGAAGGTGTTGTGCACCATGAATATGCTCCACAGGGACAAACTATCAACAAGGAATTTTACATTGAAGGTTTGAGACGTCTACGTGAAACAGTTCGGAGGAAACGGTCGCAGCAGTGGGAGTCCGGAGCCTGGATGCTTCATCATAACGCAGCCTCCATATTCGCCGGATTTGGCTCCATGCGATTTTTTTTTTTGGTTTTCGAAGCTCAAACAAATCTTGAAAGGACACCGATTCGATTAAGAGAAATTCGATGGAGCAGCTTTTGGCCATTGCGAAAAGTGCTCTCAGAAAATGTTTTCAATAGTGGCACGATCGTTGGATAAAGTGTGTGGCTTCAGAAGGAGTGTACTTTGATGGAGATTAAGCCTCAAACCCCTAAGTACCATATTTTGTCTATAATCGCACGAATCCGGATACCTTTTGAACAAACGTGTGTGTGTGTGTGTGTGTGTGTGTGTGTGTGTGTGTGTGTGTGTGTGTGTGTGTGTGTGTACAGGGTGGGCAAAAAAACTGATGAAGATCTGTAAGCTGTTTTAGCACATGATAATGATCCAATAAACTTAAAATTTTCACACTATTAATTAAATACACCCTTTTATACGACTGCAGTAATATTTATTTCTATTTCTTTATTATTTCAGATTTCAGGAAGTAAAATATAACTAAGATCCCCTAAAATAAGTGCAAAAATGCCAAAATACAGTGAGAACAAAATGCTTATAAAGAATCTAAGAATTGGCCAAGGTCTGGGCGCCAGGAGAATGATACAAATGTTCCCAAATAAACCGTGGACTGAATCAGGAGTTCAATATATCATTATAAAGGTTGATCAAACTGGAGATGTTAAGTAAGAGACGTGATGGAAGTGGTCGTCCCAAAAGGGCAAGAACTCGGGCAAATACTGACTTAGTGGAAGGTTATATCTTAAGTCACGAAGGTAAACCAGGAACGCACATTTCACCGAAGGAAATCGAAAAAGAAACGGGTATAAATCGTAGTAACGTTAGAAATATTATGAAACACGATTTGGATTTAAAAGATTATAAACGTATATCAGGGCAAAGTCTAACCGATGCCAATAAGGTTAGGCGGATGACACGTGCACAAAGCCTGATAAACAGATTCCAGGGTAACTCATTTAGAAGATTGTGGTTCTCTGATGAGAAATTATTTCACATTGTACCACCGATTAACCAACAAAACGATCGGGTATACGCAAATATTGCGAGAAAACGTGATGTTACACCAGAGCGGTTAATAAAGGAAACCTCTAACTTTTCGCTTAGCATTATGATAGGAGCTTGGGTCTCAAAATTAGGAAAAACAAGAACTGTTGTGATTTAGCCACATGCCAAAATCAATGCAGAATATTACTGTGCACGGGTCCTTCCACAGTATTTGGATGATATTCGTCAGATTAGTGGAAATAATTTCACTTCCAACAAGATGGAGCACCTGCACACAGGGCGAAGCGGACAATCGCGTATCTGGAACGAGAAACACCCAATTTCATTGAGCCGAACATGTGACCTCCCAATAGTCCAGATCTTACACCGCTCGATTATGGCATTTGGGAAGCTTTAAAATCAAAAGTTTATACACCAGGTGAAAATATTTGCAATGTTGACGAGTTACGCCTTAAAGTGTTGGATGGCTGGAATCAGGTGTCTCAGCGATATATTGACAGATACATCGATGAGTGGATCCCGAGTTTAACCAAATGTATTGAACAAGAAAGGGGTCACATAGAACAATTTTTTTTTTTATATAAATTAAGGATTGATAAAGGAACATATATGTTAAGTTTAACAATCCTATCATTTTTTCATTAGTTTTTTACCACCCTGTTTTATATATATATATATAATATATATATATATATATATATATATTCATTAACTTTGTGTAATTATTTTAAAACAAAAATGAGCCATGCCCCGTTTCTGGTTAATTTGCGAAACGAACACAATGTTTGGGTAATGAGCAAAATGATTCATTAAGAAGACTGTAACTGACATTAATGGTTCATTTCTTCCATTAGCTTACAACCGTAATGCATCTGAAAGGCAACCGTAATGCATCTGAAAGGAAATTAAAGTTTTAATTATATATATATATATATATATATATATATATATATATATATATAATATATATATATATATATATATATATATATATATATACACATTCAACTGCAAAGAACACGCAGTATAAATAACGTAAAGAACGACGCTTGTATAGGAGATATTCCGCGCAAGACGAGAGAGAGAGAGAACGAAACAAATGAAAAAATGAGGTAACCACCTGGGAATCGAACCCGGGATCTTCCGATTGCCGGTCAGACGCGATACCATTACACCATGGGCCTCACTCTCTCGTCTTGCGCGGAATATCTCCTATACAAGCGTCGTTCTTTACGATATATATATATATATATATATATATATATATATATATATATATATTCCCTGTTCTTATGGATAATGACGTATTATAGGTTAGTTGTCTTTATTTATTACTGTTGTACATTACACTGGGGAACAAATTTCAACTTTTTGTCTATTGAATTAGATTTGACAGTTAGTTAGTTCTAGGTAATTTGGGTGCGCTGAGCACGAACATTTACTCGGTTTTGCTCTATCAGGTCCTGATTTTGCTCAACACCCCTCCTCTTTCGTCGTATTCATAAAAAGGTTTTTTTCTCAATACTCGCTAAGTCTTTTTGCAGTTACACATTATGCAACTAGGTTTTTATCTAGGTATTTGTACCTATTGTTATGGTATTGTTGTATTATGTATATTTTTATATGTAACACCCTAAAATATTTTTAATTTTGTCATTTTTAACCCATTTTAATATTAGTAAATTTAGCTAAAAATATCATAGAATTCTAAAATTTTCTCGAGCGTTCCTGTTCTCTGTAGAGTATTCTAGAGGGACAACTAAAATATATAAAAGCGACTCGTTTCCAGAGTTAATCAGTCAATTCAGTCAGTCAGTCAGTCAGTCAGTCAGTCAGTCAGTCAGTCAGTCAGTCAGTCAGTCAGTCAGTCAGTCAGTCAGTCAGTCAGTCAGTCAGTTAATTAAGTTTGGGCATTAACATAATTTTGAATTGGCATATGATTTAGTGAGTAATTTTGTCATCGTGATTTAATATAGTTGATTTAATTAGACGTAATTTATATTGTACCTACTCATCCGTGTTTCTAGTTAATTTCATAGATTGTAAGTGCCTATTTCATAATAAGTACCTATTTAAACTAATTTTTGTGTTTATATTTCAGATTTTCTTAAATTTATATGAATTAAGGCTTTAAATACCTTTACAAATGGCAGAACAATCAAGCAATATGTCATCAAGCACTAGAAAGTTCAAATGCAAAAACAACCCTGATTCCTTCTGTTATATATGTGGAAATTTTACACTTCCACATCAACGAGCAAATATAACTGACTTCGTAAAAAGAGCTTACTTAGCTTATTTTGGCATAAAACTGGGGGACCAAGATAAATCGTGGGCTCCACATAAAGCCTGCACTATATGCATTGAAAGACTGCGACATTGGACGAAGGGTTCGGATTCAAAAATACCTTTTGGAGTTCCGATGGTAAGTTTATGATTTCATAAAACTACGTAATTTAATCACTAGTATACTGTAACTTACCTAAATGTAATTGTAACTTAGGTACATAACAAAAATTTACAGAAAATGTTTATAAGAATCTCAAAATTGCATAAGGTTGAAACACATAGAAATGTTAAATGTTTGGGTGATAACTTTTGATAAAATTCATAAAACAAGTCTCTCGTCGCTTTTGTTAACGCTTTACAATTTTTTTTCCATATCAGGTGTGGCGAGAGCCTACTAACCACGAGACCGATTGCTACCTTTGCTTTGTCAAGACTTCGGGCTTCACTAAGAAAAATAAACATTGTATCGAGTACCCAAATTTCGACACCGCGATACGACCTGTGCTACATTCAAATGAGATCCCCATTCCAAAATTTAAGGGTCTGCCAACTCAAGAATTAGTTGAAGATGTTCCTGAAAATATTGTTATGCACTTTGAGGAGTCAGACACCGATTTTGACCCCAGCGTATTTGAAAGTCAAAACGATCCGCAAAAGTTTAACCAGGCCGAGTTGAATGATCTTGTAAGGGATCTAAATTTGCCAAAAAAGGCTGCGGAAATTTTAGCTTCAAGACTTAAAGAGAAAAACTTGCTAACTTCAAACACATACATTTCATTTTACAGAAAAAGAGAAGAACTTGTTAAATATTTTAGAACAGAGGATAGTTTAGTATATTGCTGCGACATAGTTGGTTTGTTAAAGAAGATGGGGGTTGAGTCTTACGATGCAAATGATTGGCGCTTGTTTTTAGACAGTTCGAAAAGAAGTCTTAAGTGTGTGTTGTTGCATAATGGCAATCTATACGGCTCGATACCGATTGGGCACTCAACAAAATTAAAAGAAAAGTATGAACATATAGAAAAGGTTTTAAATCTTATCAAATATAGGGAGCACGAGTGGATCATATGTGTTGACTTAAAAATGGTTAATTTTCTGCTAGGACAACAAGGAGGGTATACTAAATATCCCTGCTTCCTTTGCTTATGGGACAGCAGAGCCAAGGAAGAACATTATTTCAAACAAATCTGGCCAGCACGAACATCACTTACTGTCGGAGAAAAAAACGTAATTAATCCACCTTTAGTGAGCAGAGATAAAATCATATTTCCTCCTCTGCATATAAAACTAGGCCTCATTAAACAATATGTAAAAGCTTTAGATACGAACGGCGAGTGTTTCAAATACATAACTTCAAAATTTCCAAGTTTAAGTTATGAAAAAATCAAGGCGGGAATTTTCGACGGTCCACAAATAAGAACAATGATTAAAGACAGCAATTTTCCTAATGTCATGAATGAACGCGAAAAAAATGGCTGGTTCTCATTCGTGGACTTGATAGAAAACTTTTTAGGCAATATATGGGCAGATAACTACGAAGAAATCGTAAAAAAACTTTTAAGGGACTACAGAGAGTTAGGTTGCAATATGAGCATAAAAATGCATTTTTTGAATAGCCATCTTGACCAATTTCCAAGTAATTTAGGTGATGTAAGTGACGAACAAGGGGAGAGATTCCACCAAGATATAAAAATTATGGAGGAACGGTACCAAGGCCGCTGGGATTCCCACATGAGGGCTGATTACTGCTGGTGCTTGAAAAGAGACCTGCCATCAACAAGCAAATACGCTAGAAAGTCTTACAAAAGAAAATTTTTGCCACAGTGAAAGCTTCATATCTGTTTGTTTTTTTATTTTAAGTCATTTCTATCGTTATAATGTAATTTTACTGTAGTTTGAACTGCTTGTATTCATGAAACTTGAAAAAAAATTTAACACATGACTTAATTTTTTAGTCCTAATTTGAAAAATCTGGAAAATGGCACATAGGCTGTCGACAAGAATCAGGACCTGATAGAGCCAAACCGAGTTGAAATTCGTATTCAGCGCACCCAAATTACCTAGAATCAAGTGTCAGATATCATTCAGTAAAATACGTGTTGCCCAGTGTTATCTACTAATATAGTTGTTGTGTTTACTAATTTTGATGCGATATACAGGGTGGGGCACGGGAATCAAGTGTTTTTGAATAGCTAGTAATCGGCCATTAGGAATGGGAGGGGCGTGCGGTAGGTAGCATTCCATTCCTGGGTTCATAGCATTTAACTTTAACTAACACTCACCTTTATCTTTCAGGTGCCATCATGGAGCAGTGGACGTTAGAACACCGCATGTTCGCGTATGATCATTTTGTTAGGAGTGGCGAGTCAGTGACAGCAGTTCAGCGTGCGTTTCGCCGCAGATTCAACATTCATCGAAATGACTCTGTTCCCGCTCGTGACACAATCTTACGTTGGGTTAACAATCTTCGAACAGGAGGCTCAATAATGAAAACAAAACCGAAGGGGCCGCAACGCACTGTGCGTACTCCAGAGAACGTTGAAAGGGTCAGACAAGCGATGTTGCAAAGCCCAGGCCGCTCTGCTCGGAGACATTCAGCTGCACTCGGAATCAGCAATCGTACTGTTAGACGGATTTTGCATGAAGAATTACATTTTCACCCATACAAGTTAGCGATGGTGCAGGAATTGAATGTAAACGATTGCCCCCAACGACTGAATTTTGCACAGGAAATGCTTGCACTTTATGAGCAGAATGAAAACATGATGGTGGTAATGAGTGATGAAGCCCATTTCCACCTTAATGGGGCCGTCAACAATCAAAACTGTCGGTATTGGGCTGCTGAAAATCCGCGACAACTCCATGAAAAACCGCTGCATAGCCCTAAGGTTACAGTTTGGTGCGCGGTGGGAAAGTTTGGCGTCATCGGTCCCTATTTCTTCGAACAAAATGGGGTTACCGTTACCATAACATCTGGGCGTTACATTGAGATGGTGAACACCTTTTTCATCCCTGAGTTACGAAGAAGGCGTATTGCTCGTCGACATTTGTGGTTTCAGCAAGATGGGGCCACGCCACACACCGCCAGAGCGTCAATGGCTGTTCTTCGCCCCTGTTTCCCAACCATCTCATTTCGAGATTTGGTGACATTGCATGGCCCCCTCGGTCCCCTGACTTGTCCACATGTGACTTCTTTCTATGGGGGTACCTCAAGTCACGTGTCTACGAGGACAAGCCCCGTACATTAGATGCATTGAAGGAAGCGATCCGTCAACAAATCATCCAAATCAACAGAGACCTGCTGGGAAGAGTGGAGGCCAATTTTCGTAAACGCCTTCAACAATGCGTCGACGGCCAAGGACATCATATGCCAGATATAATTTTCGGTACATGATTATTATGACATGAAATGCTATGTTCTTACGAATGTTGTTCTACCAATATATTTTCTTTACAAAAATAAATATCATTTTCCTGATTATTCCAAAAACACTTGGTTCCCGTGCCCCACCCTGTATTACCAATTAAGTTAATAATTGTTATTGAAGAGGGTCAGAAACTGGTGCGAACCATTTTTCCAATTCCTGTATTATTATTATTATTATTATTATTATTATTATTATTACTGCCAGCATTATCGGGATTCGAATACCCGACTTCAGTTTCTTCGCTTAATGGTGTTACCCACTGAGCTACGGACGCTAGCCCGACCAAATAAGATGATCACTCTGGAAGTTGAAATATATTTTTGTTGCAATAATAATCACGATAATTTTAACATGAAATAAATAATTGTTAAATTGGACAATTTATTTAATTTAATTTAGTCCTTAAGCTTTAGGCTTTACTGGGCTCTTAATTAAAGATAAAACATCGCTTCATAGATAGTTATGATTAATAATATGTAAATCATAATAATAATATATATATATGAAGGCTTAACTTACGCTGTTTCTAAATTATTTAAGTCCAATTAGTCGTTAACTGCATTGACTTTTGAATGACTGAAAAATGGGTAAAGGCATCATATAGCACTTTTCGATTAAAACGATTCTCCCATCAATTCTGTACCTCCTCCAGGCACAGTTGTGGTCTCGAGACGACATTAAAGACGTTGTTCATTCCTGGGTTCTAAATTAAACGCAATTAAAATCAAATTTGACGGAATAAAAATGTCGGTACAAGTCCCTAAATTGCTCATACGAGCAATTCTGAAACGAAGTAGTCAAATACGACCTATCACAACTATCTTGGATACACAGCTCTGTCCTACATCACACTGCGCCAATGAGACCGAGTATGGGTCTTCGCCCCCACCCCCCCAAAATATATATCCTATGTTTAAACAGAAAATGAAAAGGTATGAAACCGTCACAGACTCCTAATAAACCGTCCTTTACTCGAGTTAAACAGGAATCTAAAGGAAACTCAACAGGAATACATCAATTTAAAACTCGACAACAGTATAATGTATTCAACTCTTATTTATAACATTTATCATTTACCCACCATATTTGGTTCTTAATAATTTTATTTTACAAGCAGTAGTATATACACAAATGTTTCTTTAACTAAAAAATCTATGCTCACTATTTGTTTTTCTTTCAAATGCTTTCTTTTCGAAGTGTGAATGAAGAGATTCACACGAAGCCACATCGTTTGTCTGCCATTGACTCAATTTGAGTCAACACAGTCGGAAAACACTTTCACAGGAAACAGTTTTTATACTGTGTAAAAAATGTTATTTACATATATTTATATATATACAATCGTGTGTGTGTGTGTGTGTGTGTATATAAGTTACGGAGTGTCAAAATGACAATGCCCAACAGAATTTGTTGATCGGAGTGCCATCCATCCAGATATCAATAGCAGGACAACCTTTGGGTTCCATTAATGACTAACTTTCAAAAGAGGATATTTTTAGGCCGTTCGTAAACAATATGGCCGCGAAATATGTAGATTCAAAACAGCAACTCTGGTTTTACACATCGAGCAAAGTTTTGCAATAATTACAGCTTTTTGTCCGACTTACAATACTGTATTATATATACAGTATACTTACTTTATGCGAGTTCGAACGACAGTTCAGGATCGACCTGCGGTCGACCCCTCTGCAGCATCCCGCCTCATTTGCGAGATCTTGTGAAGGAGGGAATTGCTAATACTGTATATATATCTATTATATATTTTCGCCTGTCTGTTTGTCTGTCTTTTATGCAAGCGCAAACCGTTTGACCTAGAGCTACCAAATTTGGTACGGGAACCTCTTATGGGATGAAGAATGTCAACACAGAGTCGGTCAGCCTGTCTGTCTGTATGTTTGTGAAATTTATCACGGGCAACGCCGAGTACCTCAAAAGGACGTACGTGTGTGTGTGTGTGTGTGTGTGTGTGTGTGTGTTCCAGCCATAACTCCAAAATGGAAGCAGTTACAAACATGAAACTTCACACACATATTGATTAGGTCCCCAGGTTGCGCACCTGGGTATTAATAAATTAAATAAAATTACTTGGCCCGAAGGCCCTAGCACCGCGATTAAACTACAGAAAAGAACGCAGCCGTGAAAATTTTGATTATTTGGTCAATAAAACTATAGAAAAGAACAGTCATGAAAATCTTGAGCTTCACATATAATTATTTTTTAGGACGACTTCAAACCGTTTGACCTAGAGCTACCAAATTTGGCACGGGATAAGATAAATCATTTTAGTCAAATTCAGCCTTTTGTCTTAAACTATTTTATTTAAACTGGGGACCTAATGTGAAATTTATCCAGGGCAACGCCTGGTACTTCAGCTAGTATATATATATATATATATATATATACTAAGGGCACTTAATATATTTTGCCCCACCCTTTTTTCTTAGCTAAATAATAGGCCATGGGGATGAAATGTCTTTTGAGCCGTAAGTTTGAACTTTCTGCGCTTCACATAACCGGATTTTTCCAGTTTGAACCTCGCCTCCTTGTATAAACCACTTTTAAACGCCCTTGTATAAAAAACTGATGGTTAACGCAGTTTCGGAAATGGCATCTGATAGTGATGTGCTTCGTAAACAGAGAGCTGTTATCGAGTTCTTAACCGCAGAGAAGGAAACAGTTGGAAATATTCACAAACGTCTACAAAACGTTTACGGAGATGATGATGTTGATCGAAGCACAGTTGGACAGGTCTAAGTCTAAACGTGTGAGATCACCGGAGAGAGGGAGAGCCAGCCTCGATGATGAACCATGCAGTGGTCGCCCGGCATCGGCTGTCACATCTCACTGTGCAACGTGCTAACAGCATCATTCGATCAAATCGGTGCGTCACATACAAGGGGCTATCACTGGAGCTAGGAATTAGTGAACGAAGTGTGAAAACGATAATTCAGCAACTGGGATACTCAAAAGTGTGTTCACGGTTTGTTCCTCGCGAACTGACTGAAGATCACAAAGCCCAAAGAAAAGAAATTGCTTCTGAGTCGTTGGTTCGATACGAGACAGAAGGGGATGACTTCCTTTCACGAACTGTGATTGGGGACGAGACTTATGAGACTTGGGTACACCATTTTGAACCTGAAACAAAACGCCAATCCATGGAGTGACATCACGCAGACTCTCCACGCAAGAAAAAGTTCAAAATGGCTCCCTCTGCAGGAAAGGTTATGGCTACCATCTTCTGGGACACGAAAGGGGTGATTCTGGTGGACATTATGAAGAAAGGACAAACAATCAACTCGGAGGCATATATTGCTACCCTACAGAGACTCCAGAGACGTATAAAGCGAGTTCGACCGGAGAGAAAACTGGAAGACATCCTTCTTTTGCATGATAACGCAAGACCACACAACAGTTTGCAAACAAGAGAGGCCATCATAAAAATGCGCTTGACTGTGTTACCCAACCCTCCATATAACCAGGATCTGGCACCTTCAGATTTCCATTTGTTTGGGCCAATGAAGGATGCTATTCGTGGAAGAAAGTTTCAGAGTGACGATGAGGTTGTTGAGGAGGTTAAGAGGTGGCTCCAACGGAACCCAGCGGACTTTTACCAGCAAGGAATAAAGGCCCTTGTTTCGAGGCGGAGGAAAGCCGTAGAAAAGGATGGAGACTGTGTGGAAAAATAAAAACTTGTAAAAAAGGTATGTAACTACTTGTGTACAAAATTTCTGGAACTTACAAGGAAACTTTGAAAGAAAAAAAAAAAAGGTGGGGCAAAACATATTGAGTGGCCCTCGTGTGTGTGTGTGTGTGTGTGTGTGTGTGTGTGTAAACTTTGCGCGGTTTAAAGCGGAGTAACAAATCTCTTTCGCTCAGTCGCCAGTTATGATTGGCTGACTCGCATAAAGTGGGTGGAGCTAATGTCTCTCGCTCAGTCGCACGTTGGGGGTCGGATCTATCAAGATAAGCAGCTTTAAAGATCACGAAGTGATCACAAGCCCTACCTGTTGGGTAGGGAGCCGAAGGCGCGGCTTGTATATATGAATTTCGCTTTAGTGGTAAGTATTTGAAGTGAACTTAATAACAATATTCGATAAAGTAAGAGCCTACTTTTACCGAATAGAACATATTTTGATAAAAAAAAAAAATGGACAATTTAAGGTATCGAAAAAAAGTGACAATAGCATTGCAGCTGCAGCGAAGTTGAGAGAAACAAAAGAAGCAGGTGCATTACAATATCTCAAACCCATCAAAGGACACCAGAAGAAAATTAGGTTTGAAAACTTGCTGAGGAATATTACTGCATTAAAAATCCCAAAATTTTGGCAAAACCAGAAAACTTTGGTGGAAAATCTTGAAAATGACGCCTCAAAGAAGAAATGTAGCTTTAACATGAGAAATATTGTGCAGAAATGCAAAGGTGAAAAAATGGGCCTATACCCATTTAGTCGATTCTATTAAAACTAATTTAACCTAACCTATAATAACGTGTCGATTTTATGTCAAGTACATCAGATGTTAACCCGAAAAAATTTGGTTGAAAACTTGAAAATAAAAAGACGTTAATTCATTATCGGACTGCGTTTGTTATTTATAGCGTTTATTTTTGCCTTATCTGTTTCATCATCTGGTCTCAACCTTACAACGGTAACCTACCAAAAGTAACAGTAGCAAACCCCCCTCCACCTCCCACCCTTCGTTATGATAGAGGTACGCTGGAACGGCGGCGGAACCTCTATAGAACACACACAGGCACACACATTATATAAACTATCCCTCATCTGTTCATCATCCCTGTGGAGTACTTTCATTTCTTGCTTACTCTAGTCACTAGTGTATAACCCATAACCGGTTTTCTCTGGCTATTTATTCTTTTTGGCAACCGTCATAAAATTAAAAAACAAGAATCACTCTTTGTCAACAAGTAATTTTTAGGCTTTTAGAATTTTTATGTTCCTAGCTGAACTTTTTTCAGAAATTATACCTATAGTCTTTTCTTACCCAACCTGATCTAATCCTCCTAAGCCCTACCCGGTACGTCGGAAAGGCATAACATATGAGCGTTGTAGGATATTGTACGCTGTAGATAAGGAGAGAATGTGTTTCGTATAAACATTGTTGAATGGTGAAGCAACAGTAAACTGGTAACACTGTGCGTGAAGAGCTTACTTTTTTTAAGAGGGTAAACAACGTGTATGAACAATCCTGTCCACAAATTATTGGTTTTATTCCCTTCTGCCATGGGGAATGACATCTGGAATCCCATGACGGTCCCAAGCCCGATAAAAGAGGAGGGTTGCCACGACAGGCCTAGCAAGCCGGTGGTGTAAAAACCTTATTGCTCGAGAAACTCAAGAACCAGCCTCGGAACCAGGATTGATAAACAGATCACGGACAAGGAAACGAAACTGGACACGAAAAATGGACACACACAGGATTAGATGCGGAACGATTAACATAGCAACTTATAGGGGGAAAGAAGATGAAATTTTGGACATTATGAGAGAACGGAAAATCGACATCTTGGGAATGGCAGAAACAAGGCATATGGGTGAAGAACTGGGAAGGGACTTGATGGATGGATATGTGCTCATGTACAGAGGAGTGGAGGAGGGTCGGAGGAGGATGCACGGAGTGGCAATGATTATTGGACCGAGATTGTCCCCAAACATACAGACTGTAGAATTAATAAACGAAAGACTAATGAATGCAAGTTGAGAATTAGGAATAAAACATATTCTCTACCAGGTTTATGCGCCACAACAGGGGCATAGTGAAAAGGAGAACCAATTTCATGGAACTATTAGGTGACAATTATGAAGTGGGAGGAGAGGATGGGACTGCTTATGGGATTTCAATGGTAGAGTGGGAATGGAGAGGGAGGGAGTGGAGCAGGTAATTGGACCTTTCGGAGAACAGAATCGAAATGCAGAGGGAGAGAAACTAATAGATTTTTGCGTAAGGAACGAACTAATCATCATGAACAGATTTTTCAAACACCAGGAGACCCATAAGTTTACGAGATACAGGTGGAACCAAGTGAGAGGAAACTTTGACCAAAATCCATCATAGATTACTTTATATGCTCCGATAAGAGAATTGTTGGAAACGTCAAAGTGATACCTGGGGTTACGTTAGACTCCGACCACAGGTTACTGATAGCAGATTTGAAAATACAGAAAATAGTAGCAACAAAAGGAGAATAGGAAGGTAATTAAGACAAAGAAACTGCAGGATGAGAACATTAGAGTCAGATTCAGAGAGGAACTTGAAAGAAATATAGCTGAGATGGAGGAAACAATGCATGGGAAACCGTGAGAGATTGTGCTAAGAGGGGTTGCTGGAAGAGATTTTTGGAACTGAGTGGGTGGGGAGAGGAAGAAGAAGACATATACCATGATGGACAGATATAGTGAGAGGCGCAGTAAAACAGAAAACTATAACACATAGGAAGTGGTTGAGGCATCGTACACAGGAATCAAGACGGGAATATGTGCAAGCAAGAAATGAAGCTGAGAGGGAGAAGAAAAGGGGAAAACAAATGGCAATGAGGGAATTGGGAGAAAAGTTGAGAGAGGATGAGAAAGGAAAAAAAAAATATTTATAGCCTTGCAAAATCTTATAGGAAGGAAAAGAAAAAGGTATACAGTATTAAAAATGAAGCGGGAAATGTGATAGCAGAACCTGGAGCAATTAATATACGATGGTCATATTATTTTAAAGATCTATTGAACGGAGATCCAGAAGAAGTGGAGGAAGCGATGGAATATACCAGGAATTAGCAGAACAGGTAATTATTACCAGAGAAGAAATGGAAGAGACTTAATAATATGAAGAATGGAAAGTCAACGGGAGTGGATGAGTTTCCGATTGAACTTAGAAAGGAGGGAGGCCAGTGATGAGCTGCCAAAATCTTAACAACCGGTTCCCTATATAAAAAGTTCTGATTTAAAGGACGTGCCACGGTATGTAGTTTTTGTACCTTTCTCCATAAGAAGTGGCAATGCATTGTGTCATTGGGAGTTGTACTCGTACTTAATAAAAAAAAAAAAATTTAGGATAAATTTGAAAAGAAGAAAATATGAAGAATATTTAAGTATATTAGTTATTACTAATTAGGTAGTACTTACAAAATAGCTTCAAGATAACACAAAGAAATTATTTTGAAGAACATTTAAATACATACCTTATTTAATACTAATTAGGTAGTAATTTCCAATGGCTAGATAGTGCTATTTTTTCCTTTGCATTTGAAGTTTATTTTGTACGCCGTATTATTTTGTACACCGTTTTATAGTACTTACAAAATAGCTTCAAGATAACACAAAGAAATTATTTTGAAGAACATTTAAATACATACCTTATTTAATACTAATTAGGTAGTAATTTCCAAATGGCCAGATATGCTATTTTTTCCTTTGCATTTGAAGTTTATTTTGTACGCCGTATTATTTTGTACACCGTTTTATAAGAGTATTCGGTTTTAAGATCATTTTATAACTATTTGTTTCGTAACAATTTTTAACAACCGGTTCTAAAATGCTTCAAAATTTTAACAACCGGTTCGCGCGAACTGGTGCGAACCGGCTCCAGCTCACCACTGACTGGGAGGCGAAGCCATGAAGAAAAAAATTCGAAACCTGTTGAATAAATATTGGAGAGAATGTCAAGTCCCCGGTGATTTGGGAAAAACAATCATCATTCCAATATATAAAGGAAAGGGTGACTCAGGTAGATGTGAGAATTATAGGGGAATATCGCTTATTAATCATATAACAAAACTTTACGAAAGAATAATAGAAAAAAGAGCAAGGCAAATAATTGAAGCAAGGTTGGGAGAAGAACAGTATGGTTATCGAAAAGATAGAAGTACAGTAGATCTTATTTTTGGCCTCAGTTCTGTTATAGAAAAGCATGGGAATTTAGTACTAACATCTGTGTAATATTCATAGATTTTAAAAAAGCATTCGATACAGTGCCCAGAGGAAGAATGTAGAGATGTGTGGAGGAATTTATGGGGTAAGGGACACTTCTTAGGGCTTTGAAAAGTTTGTATCAAGTTAGCGAATGCAAAGTAAGGACTGGACACAAAAATGATGAGTGGTTTGAAGTTAGAACAGGGGTGAAGCAGGGCAGTGTTATATCACCACTCCTGTTTATAGCATACATGGACACAGTCATTGCAAGTTTCAAGCGACGTCATGAAATGAATAATATAATGGAATAATGGCATATGCGGATGACATAGCATTCTGGATGACAGAGAGAGAAGATACAGAACAAGCTTTAATTGATTGGAATGAATGTTTGAAGGAGGGGGAATGGAAATGAATGTAGAAAAGACAGAAATATTAAGTGTATGTCGAAGAGAAGGAGAATTTGGAGTTCAAATATGAGATAAAGAAATAGAAAATGTTGGAAAAATTTAAATATTTAGGGAGTATGTTTACTAAAGAAAGTGGTAATATGCAAGAAATAACTGAAAGAATTGCAAAGTTTAGTAAAAATGTCGGAATGTTATACCCGCTACTGAGAGATGAACATATGCCCCTTGGGACTAAGAAAATAATCTTCGAAACAGTTTCAACACCAATACTGATTTATGGATCGGAACAATGGAAAATGCGCATGGCGGATCGATGTAGAATTCAGGCGGCAGAAATGAGACTGCTGAGGACTATTCTGAGAAAGACGCGAAGAGATAGGATAGGAAATGAGAAATAAGAGCCAATGTGGGAGTAACGCCGATTTTGAGAAAAATTGAGATGGTTAGGCCACTTAGAGAGAATGGAGGAGGGCAGAACTGCGAGGAGGTGCTGGGAGTGGAGACCAGGGAACAATAGAAGACCGCGGGGGAGACCGAGAAGGAGATGGAGGGACGAAGTGGAGGAGAGCTTGCAAAGATACGACTTGCCCAGCATGCAAGAGCTCGAGGAAACGAGAGTGCTGCTGGACAGGGCGGAGTGGCGAAGGAGGCTGGCTCCACTGACACGCTAACTAGCCTACCTGAGAGCTGAAGTATGAAGTATGTAATTGGAAGAACATGATACGGAGAAACCAAACCAATGGTGAAAGGCTACCTTATTTTATTAAGTAACTAGCTGTTATGCCCAGCACTTGCTTGGGGTGGGCTGATTGTATTATTTTAATTATTCAAATCGTTTTTTATTTTTCGTCGTATCCCCCAGTAATTAGGGGACCGCAGGGTCCCCAATTACTGGGTGTTCAATTATTTGGTCAATAAAACTATAGAAAAGAACGCAGCCATGAAAATCTTAAGCTTCACAAATCTTGACACAATGTGAAGCTCAAGATTTTCATAGCTGCGTTCTTTTTTATAGTTTTATTGCGGTGCTGGGGTCTTCGGGCCCAGTAATTACAACGTTAGGTATATATATTCTTTTCTACAGTTTTATTGACCAAATAATTCAACCGACAGTCATTGGGGGATCGCAAGCCCCCTAATTACTGGGGGTTAAATTATTTGGTCAATAAAACATCGAACCATAAAAGCACTCTTCAGAATGCTTTTTATGGTTTGATGTTGAAGTTCGATACTCAAAAAACGTTCCGTCAACTTTTTTTTCCCCTCTAACCATGTAATTATTTAAAAAATTCACCTTTTTTTAGAGACCCAAAAGTTCACGGACACACACACCAGTGATGTAGTCGAGACCACCAAGTCCGAGACCGAGACCTGATCCTGTGAGACCAAGATCAAGAGATCAAGGTTCGAGATCGAGATCTACCTTCCGAGATCGAGACCCTTAAAATTCGAGACCGAGATCGAGATTGAGACCAAGCTCATGCCCTTTCAATTTGTTTTACACTACTATGGAAATTAGACTATGTTAAGTATATTAATAAACTAATAACTACTTTCTCAGATGTAGTGTGTTGAATGCAAAAGTGTAACCTATAAATTAAAAAATGAATATATATATATATATGTACTTTTTATTTATTTACTTCTTTTATATCTGTTACAGAAGGTTTAATGAACGTACCCACTACCCAGTTTGACTTGTGCATTTATTTAAAGCATGATAGGTGCTCATTACACTTAAGGAACATCAGCATGCTCAGAAGATCTGCTGAAGTTCGACTTCTGTGGGGCCTCATTATTATGCCTCCATGGCTAAATACACGCTCAATTGGAGCATTAGAGGCAGGCACTGTTAAAACAACAGTCATGGCAATATTGGCCAGTGATGGGAATTTATCCCTTTTCTGGTGCCAAAACTTTATTGGAGAGCAGTTGTCTAAAATATGAGATTTATCGATCTCTAAGAGGTACCGCCGCAACTGTTCCCTGCGGTTCAAAATCTTCCCAGTTTCAACGTTCTTCTGCTTGGACCGATAGCTTTGATATTTTGCCATTAGTCTCGGAACTTTGGTTTGACTGTTTTATTTCGTCATCGCTGCTGTGAGAATGAGCGCTGTCTCTCTGTATCTGCTCATTCTCCGTGCCTGAGTTTCCTGTATAGCATTTTTCCAACACCATTTCTATGAAAAATAAATTGACATATCGGTACTATAAACAGAGGCATGGCAATTAGCATAAGGTCTAAATAATATATATATATATATATATATATATATATATATATATATATATATATATATATATATATATATATATATATATATATATATATATATATTACATTAATTCAACATCCACTGAGCCCAAAGAGATCTATAATGAATTTTAATGATAAAAAATATACCGGTATAATGAATAAATATAAATAATAAATAAATAAATAATATATAAATAATTCTCTATTTAGTGTTTCCATTTTCAATAAAATTAATCTGACGGGCGCGGGGGACAAATTTTTTTGTAGCGCTAACCTAAAAAAATCCAGACTCACACACTCCCGCAAGACAAACGTGGCAACTCAAAACAGGGTGACTGATTAGTGAATACCTAGAGTCCCTTATTTTTACAAACTTTCATAAACATTCTGAATTGTGTCTGTTCAACCAAGCCACCATCATGAGTATGCCAATAACATGTATTTCTCATTACGGTCTCGAAAGTTCTCGGGGAGAAAAACCGAGACCGCGTCTGTCGAGACCGAGATCTAAATAGCGGAGACCGAGATCGAGATCTGCAAATTGGGTCTCGAGACCGAGACCGATCTCGAGACCTACATCACTGACACACACACACACAACCTTATTTTATATAGTAGATTTTCAAGCATTTATTTGCATTTTTACTAACTTATTTAATTTTATACGCAATGTAAACTACCTGCAGTACATAGAATCGTTTTGTGCCGACTCTGAGTATATTCATTCTTACCCAGACTTGACGTTAAGATGTAGCTCGTTTCGCTTGAGAGATGATGTAAAACAGTGCTCGTAATTGCCTTTAAAGGGAAAGCGATGCTTCTGGAAGCGAATAAAGAAATCACAGCATATTAAATTTTATCTTTAAAAGCATTTGGAACACACATTTCACAGAATGTTGTATTTACAATATAATGTAAAAACAATAAAATTCTTTTCACTCTTGTTGCTGTGAATAAAATCGCAGAAACTGAGTGGTGCTTAGCGAGTTTTGGCCAAAGAAATGCCTTAGAAACACTAGCTAATATCTGTATTTATTACCATGTAATCTTTATTTACGATTTATATTTATATCTTCTATATTTTATATCTTCTATATTTATATCTTCCTTTAGATTCGCCTTTTATTAAGCCACATCGTTTGACCTTTGTTGACGTAAAAAAACTTCTTTCTATTAAAGTGCAGTCACACGTATGTTCCTACTTAAGAGTGTGCATTTAATACATAAATTACAACAAATGGTAAATACTTAAAATGAATATCAACTTTAACTCGTAAATGCGTATCCGTGATACTGTACAGTAGTTCGTACTCCAGTATAAATACTCAAATACTTTTTTATTTCAGCCCAGAAATGGCTTCGAATCTAACAGAAGAAGACCGGGTAGAACTTGTGCTCATGTACGCAAGACAGGGCGCTACACACAGAGAAGTTGCTACCGAATTCAATAGAAATCATCCTGATAAGCATCCAGTAACACATGCGACTGTTGGCAAGTTGTTTAAACGTTTCAAAGAAACAGGAAGTGTACATGATCGACGGCGTTCTGGTCGTCCAAAAACTGCAACTGATGAAAATACCTCTGCAATGGTGTGTGAAACTTTAACGAATAGTCCAGTAAAGTCAACAAGAAGATTATCAAATGAAACACGCATCTCGAGAACGTCAATTCAAAGAATTATTAAAAATCATAAATTTCATCCCTAAGTGTCTCGATGTCAGAGGCCGCCATTTGTTGTAATTTATGTATTAAAATAAATATTTTCCTAAGGATCCAGACTTTCGGCCCACCCTGTATATATATATATATATATATATATATATATATATATATATATAAGCGAGGTACCAACTTTTTTGAATTCATGTATCTAAAAAACGAATTAACCTAACCTAATTAAACCCAATCTAACCTAACATCAGTGCCATCGAATTGGGAAAGGTGTTTCGGATGCAACTGCAGGCTCCAAGGTTAGTTTCTGTAAAGTCATTAAATAGTGAGGTACTCGCTAATCTAACCTAACCTAATCGGGACTAACATTCTTTTTCCCCGACAATAAAAGTGTTTCGAATTTTTTATATAAATTGTTTAAAATGTTCCGAGGTACCAAAAGTGTTACCTCACAAAAAAAATTACCCCACTTTATCGATGAATTATCACATACTCGACCACCCATTTTTGCCCAGTTACCGTGCGCGTACACTCTTTTCTTCTTCTGCAGCTTAAATCCCATCTCTATATGGGGTCGCTGTTCTTGATGAGTCTCCTCCATTCTCTTGTGTCACGCACCATGTCCTCGCCCAAATTTTTCTCCCGGATGTCTGCCGCCACGCAATCCCTCCACCTCGTCTTCGGTCTACCTCTTCTTCTCCGTCCCGGAACCTCCATTTCCAGCACCCTACGTCCCACGTAATCCTCCTCTTTTCTCATGTGCCCATACCATCTCAGTCTGGCTTCTTGGACTTTTCTTGACGCCAGACTGAGATGGTATGGGCATGGTGGGCAGGCAAGCCAGTCTGTCTCTCGGCCGGTCCCAAGTCCGGATAAATGGGGAGGGTTGGCGTCAGGAAGGGCATCCGGCCGTGAAAACCTAGCCAGAACCACATGATGAGTCTTCAAAGTGAAATTGCCGTGCGCGTACACACACATTAATATTCCACATTTTACTTTTCTCCTTACCTATTTTATCAGTTTTTTTTCCATATTTTTTTTTTTTTTTTTTCCCTCTGAAGAAGAGATTGTTTATAAAAGGCTTCCCACAACTTGGATGTGGGAATGGATGCGGTAAGCTTAAGGGCCAAATTAAATAAAATAAGTAGTCCAGCTTCACAATTATTTACGTCATTACAAATTGTAAAACCAATATTTATATTTATTTTATTATTAATAAAGGTTATTCAATATTCAAACTTTGTACAAGAGTTTGCTCGAAAGTTTCTTCTTCTTCCGCAGCTTATTATCCCATCTTTACATGGGGTCGCTGTTTTTGGTTCGTCTTCTCCACTCTCCTCTGTCGTATACCACGTCCTCCTCCAAGTCCTTCTCCCTGATGTCCGCCACCACACAGTCCCTCCATCTCGTCTTCGGTCTTCCTCTTCTTCTCCGTCCCAGCAACTCCATCTCCAGCACTCTGCGCCCCACATACTCCTCCTCTCTTCTCCTGACGTGTCCATACCACCTCAGCCTGGCCTCCTGCACCTTCTTAGATGCTTCCGCCACCTTCACTGTTCCTCTTATATGCTCATTTCTGACCCTATCCCTCCTCGTCACTCCACACATCCATCTCAACATCTTCATTTCAGCCACATCGATTTTTCTTTCATTGCTCTTCTTCATTGGCACAGTCTCCATTCCATACAACATTGCCGGCCTCACCACTGTTTTGAATACGTTTCCCTTCAGTTTCACTGGGACCCTCTTATCACAGAGCACCCCTGATACGTCTCTCCAGTTCTTCCACCCCGACTGTATTCTACAGTTTATCTCTCTCTGCTCCCCCCTCTGCATCCACTGTTGACCCCCAATTATTTAAAATACTCCACCGTCTTAACACGCTCTCCACTCAATGTCACTTCCCCTCCTCGGTCCTGCTGCACATCACAACTCATATATTCGGTCTTCTTTCGGCTAATTCTCATTCCTCTACTTTCCAACGCCTCTCTCCAATTTTCCAACTGCTGCTCCACCTCCTCTTTCGTCTCCCCACTCAACACAACATCGTCTGCATACATCATGCACCACGGCGCCTCCCCTCTAATCCTGTCCGTCAACACATCGAATACCACATTGAAAAGGAAGGGGCTAAGCTGATCCTTGGTGCAGACCAACTTCCACCCCAAAGCTCTCTGACACACCCACGTTACTCTTCACCTTAGTTGTTACTCCCCTGTACATCCCCTTGATCAGTTTAACATACTTCTCCGGTACCATCTTTTCCCTTAAGCATCTCCAAACTTCCTGCCGTGGTATCCTATCATATGCCTTCTCCAAGTCAATAAAAACCATGTGCAACGCCTTCTGCCCCTCTCTGCCAACTGTTTCAATGCAAAAACTGCATCTGTCGTTCTCCTTCCCGGCATAAATCCAAACTGTTCCACTGACACTTCGTCTCTCAACCTACTCTCCACTATTCGCTCCCATATCTTCATTGTATGTGATATTAGCTTCATCCCTCTATAATTCGTGCAATCTTGTACATCTCCCTTCTCTTTGAATATAGGCACTATGATGCTGGTCGGCCACTCATCCGGAATCACCTCCTGGTCAAACAACTTCTGCATTAGATCCCACACCAGATCCACCCCCTCATCTCCCAGTGCCTTCCATGCCTCGGAGCTGGTATCTCGTCTGGGCCAGTCGCTTTGTTATTTTTCATCCTATTCAGAGCACGACTCACTTCCATCCTCCCCACTTGTTCTGTCATAGCTACATTTGGTAATCCATCCTCATAGAAAGATCTTGGGTTTTCTTTATTTAATAATTCCTTCCATCTATCCTTTATCTCTTCATCTCTTTGCAGCACCGCCCCCTCCCTTCCCTTAATTTGTTTTACCTGTGTAAAGTCTTTTGTCGCTCTATTTCTGCTCTTAGCCAATCTGTATATCTTCTTTTGTCCTTCACGATCCTCTAAATCCTCATACATCTGCCGATATGCCTCCGCCTTTGCTCTCGCCACTGCTCTCTTTGCTTCTTTATATACCACCTTACACTCTTCGATTCTTCCCATAACTTCTTAGTTTCTCTCTTACTTCGTAGTGCTCTTTGGATCTCATCACTCCACCACCATCCTTCCTTATCTTCCCACACTTTATCTGATGTTTCCCCCAATATGTCTCTACCTGCCGTTCTCATGACATTCGCATTATGTACCCACCAATCCTGTACATTCTGTTCATCAACATGGATTTCACTCAACACTCACTCACTCTCTCTAAATTCCCGTTTCTTCCCCTCCTCTCTCAGTTTGTACCACCTAATTCTCCTCACTGTTGTTCCTCGGGTCTTTCTTCCTCTTTTCAACATCACATCCATGACTACCAACCGGGGCTGTGGCGTCTCATGGTCTCCTGGAATAACTTTGCAGTCCCTCACCTCGGCCAATTGCGCCCTCCTATACAGTATGAAATCAATTTGCGATGTTCTGCCTCCACTCTTGTACGTAATAACATGCTCCTCCCTCTTTCTGAAAAACGTATTTACAATCGCTAGATCAAACGATACAGCCATATCCAACACTCTCTCACCGTCCACGTTTGCCTCTCCATAGCCATGACCACCGTGCACTCTGACCACTCCATCGTTATGATCACCAACGTGTCCATTCATATCCCCGCCCAACACCCACTCGTTCGTCTTCGGCAATACTCTCCATTTCTTCCTCTCCTAACCTCCAGAATGCTTCCTTAACGTCGTCCGGACATCCACTTTGGGGTGCGTATGCACTGATTATATTGAGTACATGTTCCCCATAATTCATTCTCAAAGTCACCAGTCTATCTCCTCTTCGCTTTACTTCCACTATGCTATCCTTCAATTCCTTCGCCAATACAATACCCACACCATTCCTTCCCTCAACCGACGCCCCACTGTAGAACAATTTATATCCCTCACTGAGTTCTCTTGCTTTATTCCCCTTCCAGCGTGTTTCTGTACACAACACCCCCTCTCCTCTTCTTCAACAACTCCACAATCTCTCTTCCTCTGCCAGTCATGCTCGAAAGTTCACTTTTTGAAATGCTAAGGATCGAATAGAGATCTCAATATTTTAGGTTTAGTTTTAAGTACAGACCGAGATTTAATTGATAATATCTCTGTAAAGACTATATTCCACCAGTGATCAAAGGCAAATAACATTTGAAATTAAAGTTAATTTTCATAATTTGGATAGTTTGGAATAAGTTTTGGGTTTTCAAAAGAGCGAAATTTCGTGACATAAAACAAACTTTTGACCCATAATTGGGATGAGACTTTATTGAGAGATGATATTAATGGTACATGGAATTCTTTGTAATTATTTTAAACATTTAGAATCGAGTAATATTCCATTACTGTACGGAAAAGGAGATTGGCGAAGTCTGTTAAACCTAAATGGTGGAATGCTGAAATTAAAAGTAGCTTAACGTTAAAAAGGAACGCGTAACATAAAGAAACAAATAATTTGTCCGATGAAAATGCATACAAGCTATTATTGAGAAGGCGAAGCAAAACACTTATTAGAAAAAGTCAGTGCAACTATGGGCTATATATGGTGAACCAGATTAAATCGAATCCGAAGGAATTCTATAATTATGTTAGGAATAAAAAAGTAGCTTCACGATTTTACTATTAGTGAAAGTGAAGTACTCTCAACCACAGGTAAAATTAATCCAAATAAAACACCAGATCCAGATAAACTCTACCTCACGCTACTTAAAGAAATGAAGATAGTCACTCTCACACACACACACACACATATATATATATATATATATATTATATATATATATTACAGCACAGCAATACCTCGAACATCGTCGCTAATGTGTTCCTGGAAAAGGCGACGATATTCAAGGAATGTATTTATAATGCGAACGAAAAAATGAAATTGGAAATTATTTTTAAGCAAAACCAAACCTTTGTCTACTGTTCAATTCAAACCTTTTATTAAACATGAAAAGGGGGAATGGTGATGCTGCCAGGCGTAAGACGACGAAATAGCAAAACCAAGACGATATGTAAATTAGGCCTTGAAGATGGGTAGAGTTGCCTGAAACGCGTCGGCTGCAGCCAATTATAATTAATTTTTTGCTCTACGTCTTCCTTTTTATCCTGAATATAAAACTACGTCTCCTTATAATTATAATTGGCTGCAGCCGACATTTCGGGCAACTCTACCCATCTTCAAGGGCTAATTAATAAACCCATCAAATCTTCGCATCGCGGAAAACGACGCTTCGTTCGTTCCATAGATCTTCGCATCGCTGTAAGAGACGCGTAACGTCATTAATACGTAATTCACATATTATGTTATCATTGGTTAATTTTCAATATGTGGGCGGTTCTTCGACTATTTCTGACCAATTGTAAGTAAAAATTAGTCAGCTGAGATTAGAAAATTGTAAGAAAACTGACCTCTAATTGGTTCAGGGTCGTACAGTCCCAAGATCCTAAGCAAAGTGACCGCTAATTGGTCTCGCGTCTCGCTGCTCTCGCAGTCTGTTTCAGTTCAGCTTGCTCGTTTTTCACGTTACGCTGTGTATTTGTTTGTGGGTATTTATTTTATTTCTTTATATACAATAATATACAATAATGTCTCTTGCTGGAAGTGAAAGTGATAGCTGGGCAAAACTCGAGCACTACTGGAGAGATCTAAGTCTCAAAAGAAAGAGGAGTAATTCACCCGATCCCGCTTAGCGAGACTAGAAAAAATAAAAATAAGGTATGCTATTTATTTATATAAATATCTATTTTATAAATGTATTTTATAAATTTACAAGAGTACCTACTGTTATTTATGTTATTTATGTTATTTATCTTATTTATTTTATTTATCTTATTTATCTACTTTATAGAACGAGGAGTAATTCATCCGATCCCACTTACGAAGACGAAAAAATAAAAATAAGGTATGCTATTTATTTATATAAATAATATCTATTTTATAAATGTATTTTATAAATGTACAAGAGTACCTACTGTTATTTATGTTATTTATGTTATTTATCTTATTTATTTTATTTATCTTATTTATCTACTTTATAGAACGAGGAGTAATTCATCCGATCCCACTTACGAAGACGAAAAAATAAAAATAAGGTATGCTATTTATTTATATAAATAATATCTATTTTATAAATGTATTTTATAAATGTACAAGAGTACCTACTGTTATTTATGTTATTTATCTTACTTATCTTACTTATCTTACCTTATTTATCTACTTTATAAATATATATACAAGGTACCGTATCAATATTGCGAATGGCCTAATGGTGAGTCATCTCTGAAACCATCCATTTATTGAATATTTGGGCAGTGAAACTCGTTTTCTTTTCAGATACGCAAGTTACCCATGAAATTTGGAGCTAAAGGACGTAAAGAAAACAATTTTTAATGGGGAACTACACTGGTTAAGAGGCCTTCAAAACTTAAAACTCTGTTCACTTTTTTTTTTTTTCCCAACTTCAACGCATTACTTTGGTCTTATATAATTATTTTAGGAGAATTTAATAAACATAATATTGAAGTACATTCTCACAATTGATGGAATGACTTCTGATAGCAAACTGTTCTTTTCTCAACGAAACCTTCCCCGTCCTATAACTAATACCCATATGGGAGCAATATCTCGCCCGCAAAGAACGAACTGTACTGCCAACGTAGTTCCCCTGGGAACGCCCAGGGCAGGTAAACAAATAAACGACAGAACAGCTCATTGCAGGGGGGATTTCGTCTTTACGTCCTTAAATATAATGACTTTTTTTGCTCTACGTTTTCGTTTTTATCCTGAATATATATATATATATCGTACAATATTACAGTATATGTAAAAGAATGTTACTTTAAATCTAAACCAGTAATAAATAACACTGCCCAAAAAAAAAAAAAAGGTTTTGCTGCTGATTTAATTCTAAGACCTGTTTCTGGATAATATTGATGTGCTGATTTCAAAAATCACCTTAGATTTTGTCCATCACATCAGGTTTTCGTGCAATGCAATATGCCTATTTTGGGTGATCCATGAAGGGCGCTTATCAAAATTGATGATTTTTGAGACCTGTTAACAGCTGTTTTGCAAAATTTAAATGTAGGAGATAAAAATATTGTAAACGAGCCACTGGTGGATCGAGAAAAGATAATTTTTCCACCACTCCACATCAAACTTGGGCTGATGAAGCAGTTTGTAAAAGCTTTGAATAAAGAAGGTGATTGCTTTAATTACATATGTGCAGCCTTTCCAGGTCTTAGTGATGAGAAGCTTAAAGCTGGTATATTCGATGGTCCCCAGATAAGAAAACTGATGAAAGATCCGCAGTTCACTAACTCAATGACCGAAACGGAGGCAAGAGCTTGGAATGCTTTTGTGGCAGTAGTTAAGAACTTCCTAGGAAACAAAAAGTCTGAAAATTATAAAGATCTTGTAAAGGATTTACTTGTAAACTTTCAGCAGTTGGGTTGCAACATGAGCATTAAAGTTCACTATCTCAACAGTCATCTGGATAAATTTCCAGAAAATCTTGGTGATGTTAGTGAAGAGCAAGGTGAAAGGTTCCACCAAGATATCAAAGTGATGGAAGAACGATACCAAGGAAGATGGGATACCCATATGATGGCTGACTACTGCTGGAGCCTGCAAAGAGATTGTCTTGACATCTCTCATTCTAGGAAGTCCTATAAGAGAAAATTTATCAGCACTGAAAAGTAAGAAAACAAGAAGAAGACTGTTAAGAAAACTGGTCCCGTGCTTGCTTTAATATGGATTCATTTTTTGCTTATTTAAACACTTTTAATCACTTTGTGTGTCAATATTACCATTGTATATTAAAGTTCACTCCCGCACAATTGTTTACTTTTCCATGCTGATTCTGAATATGTAAAAACTTATTTTTTGAAAAGAAAAAAATTGGGCATAACCCTGCCAAAATGCGATATCTCCAAAATATCCATATTTGATTGCTCGAAAACCTGACGTGATAGGCAAAAACTAAGGTGATTTTTTAAATCAGCACACCAAAGTTACCTAAAAACAGGTGTTAGAATTAAATCAGCAAAATTGGTGTTGGGCAGTGTAATTAATTTCATAGATGTTTTGAAACAAACCATTCAGTCTGTGTTAACCGAGTACGACTTGGGATCTGCACAAGTTGTATCCATTGCAACACAACGGGTCCGATATGATAAAGTGCTGTTAGAATAAGGGGGCTAAAGAGAGCAATCATACATCGTACTTTGCCCCTTAGCAATGCATGTATAACTATACCTAGTTACTATTAAATATTAATACAATTAATACACCTACTTTCAAACATTTCCAAAATCGGATTAATTAATATACAGGGTGAGTCAAAAGTCTTCATACATAGGCAAAATGGTCATGATAAATAAATTATTATTTATTTTTTATTTTTTTGCAGGTGATGTGCTGAGATGACTGGGAGGAACGCATCCGTATGTGCATTCAGTGTAATGGTGCCCACATAGAGCATATTTTGTGACTTACAGGTGATTGCATAATAAAGTGACCATTTTGCATATGTATGGAGACTTTTGACTCACCCTGTATATGGTTAGGCTACTACCGTATAGCCATATAATGTTTTACTATGTTTCAGAAAACATGTTAATGTAGCTACGGTAGCAGTCTTATTACCTATCCTATACCAGATTATAATTATTACATTTTTAATAATGGACCCGACCCAGACCTTGGTCAAATACTGAAAGATCCGACAGGACCTGAACGTGAACTTTCGGGTCCGACCCGGACCCGGACCAGGACCTGAAAGTAAATTAGAAAAATGACCCAGACCCGGACCCGACCCAAAAGTGATAGACCTGCACAGCCTATATATATATATATATATATATATATATATATATATATATATATATATATTATATATATATATATTATATATATTATATATAATATATATATATTTTCCTGCCCAGTGTGACGGTTACATGTGTTTCGTTGGAAAGTCCGAATAAAAGTGATATTACAATGAAAATCCAGCAGTTTATCCTTTTTAAGTAGTGCCAAATTTTGAGTGAATATTCAATGAACACAGTCGTATGCCTATTTAAGTGGTGAAATAGCGGCATTTGTTGAAATAAAGCAAATAAGATTAAAGCAACTTAATCTATACAATCTATTCCTAGTGTTTTCTCTCGAAGGAAATCTAACTGCCCATTGAAAGGCAATATCCCTCAAGTATACCCCGCGGTACACTCCACGGCACCAATCAGTGGGAACCTACAGCGTGCCACATCCCTCATCCACCACCCCACGGAATAACGGAAAAACTTTCCCTCCCTCATTTCTAAAGTCGAGTCAAATACCTCACTTAATAAATTACCATTTTGAGTTAATATTTCGAGCACAATCATTTACATACCAATAGTAAATCGATTCATATAACCCTGTGGATACTGTAAAAAAGAAACAGATGAATCAAAAACAATTCGCTGTGATCTTTGCCAGAACTTAGTCGAATTTCAATGCCTGAATTGGAGCGACGAAGAAATCTGTCTTTAACGGGCGCTAAACAAGTGAACGGAATAAACTACTACTGCAAAAGCTGCATAATCGAAATAAACTAGTTTACAATTTTTAAAACAGAACGAGACTATGAGGAAAAGGCAAAAGAGGAGCTTATGAATAGTGAACAGAGAAAAGAAATAGAAGGAACGAAGATAGTACGAGAGGAAACTGCGAAAAACGAACAGGAAAAGAAAACAACAAAAAAAGAAATAATAGAAATAAAAGAAGCACCAACAGAGGAAACAGAGGCACAAAACCAGATCCAAAGTTTTCAGACAAAGGGCATTAGCAGCAATAGGAAAAAACAAGTAGACAATAAAGAAACCTTACTGAAACTACCAAAAACAAAGGCTCCAAGTAAAAATGGGGAAGAAAATATATGTAAATACTATGTGAAAGGAATATGCAGATATAAGGGAGGAGAATGTATTTACGAACACCCTCCTGTGTGCAACTACTTCTACAACAATGCTCACTGCAAATTTGGTGGAAAATGCAAATTCTATCATCCGGACATTTGCAAGACCTACGCGACACATGGACCCTGCCAGTACGGGAGAAAATACTACTACCATCATCTTCCGACAAGTTCAAAGGACAAGTCTCAAATGACAACAGAAGGAATGTGAAAAAAAAGAATATGTACCCAAATAGCAAACAAAACACACACAGCACACAACATTTTTTCAACATCTCGGACACAATACGGCTGCTAAGTCTTATACAGCACATGCAGCTGACACAGCTGGGAACCCTCGAGCCGGACCGCTACATGGCAAGAAGCTACCAGAACAGGTAGGCGGGAACGGATCCATCTCAGAGGACCATAAGGCTACAAAACACGCGATATCAAAGGACAACGAACTTAAAATGCACAAGGGGCAATGCAAACCAAACAACATTGTCCTGGCAAATATTCAAGGAATAAAATCGAACAATTCACTAAACAAAGTTTCGTACCTGAAAGGTGTTATGGATGAAACAAGGCAGGACATCGCATGCCTCGCAGAAACACATCTTAAAGACTGCCAAGGAAACTGCGATAACTGCGAACACTGTATCGATGAGAAAGAATTGCATATCGATGGATTCAACTTACTAAGAACAGATAGAACAGCGAGACATAAAGGTGGCTGTGCTATTTATATACATGAAAGGCAATATGACAGACGGTAATAAGTAAATCCAACAATTTCATGGAAACCCTCGCAGTGAAAATAGAGAAACTAATAGTGGTACTGACAGTCATCTGTAGACCTCCAAACTCTCCAAATGAAAAATTTTCGGATGCCATTCAGGATATCAGAATCCTAAAGTCCGTAAACTCTCCATCCCCTAATATAATACTCTGTGGCGATTTTAATTTCCCATTTATAAAATACAAAAAAGGTGGGTAGAAATATATTTATACAGCAAGATAAGGGGGGCACAAGAGAGGACCAGGAGCAAGCGAGAATGCTGATGGCCCTCACAAACGAGTTTATGCTGACACAGGAGTTAACAGAAAATACCAGGAAAATAACTGCCTACATCTGGTATTCACAAATAACACGAACTTGATTGCGGATATAAAAATAACTCCAACTATTATCTCAGGCCACAATATAATAGAGTTATCAACAAATATGGAGATAACTTTAAAAGACAATACACATACGGAAGGAAGAAGCAAATTTGGGGCTTTTAACAAACTCAAAGACCATAAATTGGGAAGAAATCAGATCACACATGGCCCAAAGAGTGTGGAGAACAGTTTTCGAGAAAACAACCGAGAAAATGCTACATCCCTGGAAGAAAAGACGCTGAGAATTTTTTAAAAATATGCTCCGAAAGCACAGCCAAAAGGAAAGAGGAACTGGCTAGAGAGGCAAAAGAGAGAGAGAGTAGCGACGAAGTTAGCAAACTGCGGAGACAACAATGCCAGGAAAGAAATACAAGAAAAACTGGAGAGAATCGATTGGTTAATACAAACTCTGATAAAGGGCCATACAGAGAGGGAAGAGGAAAAGGCGGTAGAAGCAATAAAGGAAAATCCAAAATACTTCTACAGTTATGGGAAAAGGAAAACAAAAACGAGCGCTACTACCGGGCCCTTAAGGAAAGGAAATAATGAACTAACAGACGATCTACGAGAATATCTGAAACGTTTAGAGCCCAGTATGAATCGGTATTCAGTAGCCCAAAAAGTGACAAAGCGATACCTGACACAGATGCATTCTTCAAGAGAATGTATAACAGACTTTGATTTTACCCCAGAAGATGTAGCGACAGCTATAGGACAAATGAAATCACACTCCGTTGCATGTCCGGACAAATGGAACGCACTATTAATTAAAAACTGTCAAAATGAAATAGCTACACCCTTATACTGGATATGGAAAGATCCCTAAACACTGGGGAAATACCGAACATCTTGAAAAGAGCAAACATCGTCCCTATATATAAAGGAGGAGAGATCTCAAGCAAAGAACTATAGACCAGTGTTCTTGACGTCCCACCCTCACCAAAATTTTTGAAAGAATAGTCAGAGAGAAAATCTACGACTTCTTGGAGACACTGGAAAGATTCAACGAAAATTAACACGAATTCCGATCAGGAAAATCATGCCTATCACAACTTATAGAGCATTATAACAATATCCTAGATGCACTCGAAGGCAATGAAAACTATGATATCATATACACAGATTTTGCTAAAGCTTTCGACAAATGTGATCATGGTATAATAGCACATAAAATGAAACATATGGGAATAACAGGCAGAGTGGGAAAATGGATCTACAACTTCCTCAGAAATCGACTACAGGTGGTCAAAATTCAAGGTATCATCATCAGAATCAGAAGTACGCAGCTCAGTACCAAAAGGTACAGTGCTGGCCCCACTCCTGTTCATTATAATGCTGACAGACATAGACAGTGGAGTAAACAGCAACAGTATAGTAACATCATTTGCGGACGATACAAAGATCAGAAGAAAAATCAGCGATGCAAACGAAGTAGAGGCCTTGCAGAGAGAGAGAAACAAAATATACAAATGGTCAGAAGACAATATGACATGACATTTAACACTGAGAAATTTCAGCTCTTGAGATATGGTAGAAATGAGGAACTTAAAAAGTGCATATTATGCTCCAGATAGGCAAGAAACTCAGAGAAGCACGAAAACGGGCGACTTGGGGGTAATAATGACTGATGATGCCAAATTCGAGACACAAAATCAGATAGCAATAAACAAAGCAGAGAGAGTCGCGGGACAGGTACTAAGAACGTTCAAAAGGAGGGACAAGACAGTAATGATTCCCCTGCTGAGAACACTGATCATACCAAAACTTGAATACTGCTCAGTTTTGATGTCCCCACATAAAAAGGAAGAAATTAATAAACTAGAAGAAACGCAGACACATTTCACAGTCAAGATTGATGGCTGCAAAGAACTCAACTACTGGGAAAGACTACGCAAACTAAATCTGTACTCCCTGGAAAAAGAAGAAAGAGGTACACCATAATCTACATGTGTAAAATTATCGAAAAACTGGTACCAAACCTCAAACAAAACCCAATTACCATCGACAACGCTGAAAAATAGGAAAGGCTGAATGTGTAGTGCTCCCAAATTAAAGGCCCGACAAGGGACCTCCTCAACTCTGAAAGAAAATAGCTTGGTTGTCAGGGGGCCAAGAATTTTCAACCAGCTTTCAAAGGACCTCAAACATTACAGGAGTCAAGGTTGAAGTCTTCAAGAGAAGATTAGATGCCTGGCTCAGGACGGTACCAGATGAGCCGGGTGTACCTGGCTATGTACGATGGAGAGCGCAAGAGAGCAACTCGCTCCTCCACCAAGCCAGGACTAGAGGCGGGGCCACCAGCTTGACCTTCGTGTGAAGAGAGACCGACGCACGGAACCCAAAGAAGGTTAACAAGGTGTGTGTGTGTGTATTATATATATATATTATATATAATAAATCTTTACAGTCTGGAGAAGTTCCGTTGATTGAAAACTTGCAAATATCAAGCTAATATTTAAAAGGGGGGAGAAATCGCTTCTCGGAAATTATCGTCCCATTAGTCTGACTTCAGTAGTTGGTGAGCTTATGGAGACGATCGTTCGGAACAAAACAGCTAATCACTTAGTACGTCCCCCACCTGGAATACCACTTTCAGTTCTGGTTCCCATATTTACAGCGGGACATAGTGAGAACAGAGAGAGTGCAGCGACGGGTTCAAAGATGATTCCCAAAACCTTAAAAACAAATTATACGCTGCCCGTTCAGAAATGTTAAATTTATTCTATTTGTAAAAAAGACGGATTCGAGGAGATTTCATCCAGATGTTTAAAATTATTAGAGGTTTTGATAACGTTGACGCCGAAAAGTATTTCACCTTCAGAAATGCAGAGAGAGCTCGCTCTCGGTAATGGTCTGAAATTAGTGGGTAAACATTTTAATTCTAATGAAGCTAAACATTTCTTCTTCAGTCATATAGTTAATTTATGAAAAGGATTGCCAAACAGCGTAGTTCAAAGTAATTCGGTCGAGTCCTTTAAAAAGAGACTAGATGCTTATCTTACCTTAAACTCTCAGTTAGAAGCATTTGTTAGCGCATAAAAGTATCGTAGAATTTTCACTGAGATTCTCTTCTGCTTTAAAATTTTCACTTGTCTTTAAATTTTCTTTCATCTTTTAGCCTTCCTTCTTAAAAACACAGTTCCGTGTCCTTTCTATTAACTTTATATGCATAAATATTATCTTCCATTGTCTCAAATCACTCAAAAGAGAAGTTTTGAAGACCATTTTTTCAATCTAAAGAAGTTTTTGTAACTTTAAAAAGTTATTATATTGTCAGGAATGGGGTTTTATATATATATATATATATACACACACACACAGGGTGTTTCAGGAGGAAAGGTCAATACTTCGGGAGGTGATAGTATCGATCATTGAGAAAAAAAGTCCATATGAACATGTGTCTAATTCTGAATGGTTACGGAGATAGAGCTGTTTCAATCTGATGCGCGCGCAGCTCTTCCTCCCCCTTCCCTCCCCTATAACCTTGAACCATGTAAGGTGTAATGTAAGCATGTAACATAAGCCAATCGACAGCTGACTGTTGTGAGTGACATTGTTTGGTGTTTGAAGCAGTGTTAAGAATGCCACACACCTTCACACATGCCGAATATGCAGATATGGTGTATGTCTACGGTTTTTTGCAATGGAAGTGCAAAAGCTGCTGTTGCAGAATACCGTCGACGGTTTCCGAACCGCAGAATTCCGGATCGAAGTGTGTTTACCAGGGTTTTCAACACAGTGCGTGAGATTGGTACACTTCCCAGCGCTCATGTTTCATCTGAACGTGAAGGTCAACAAGATGTGGATGAAGTGGAAAACATTCTTCAGTTGGTAGAGCGTAGTCCTACTACTAGCTCACGAAGAATTTCTACACGTCTCGGTGTACCACACACAAGAGTATGGCGAACATTACGTGAGGAAGGCTTGCATCCATATCATGTACAGCGTGTACAACACCTTCAACCAGGAGACGCTGCCATGCGACTGGAATTTTGTCATTGGGTAAATGCTAATCGCCGATTGCTTCGATTAATACTGTTCACCGATGAAGCTACTCTCACCCGTGACGGTATCAACAACACTCGTAACTCTCATCGGTGGTCAGACGAAAATCCAAATGCCACTGTGGAAACAAATTTTCAACATCGCTTCTCTGCCAATGTGTGGTGCGGTATCATCGATGATCAGCTGATTGGCCCCGTTACTTTAGAGAATCGTCTTACAGGACAAAGTTACCTAGAATTTCTGCAAAATGAATTGCCAGGACCATTGGAGGATGTTCCTTTGGCTACACGCGCTGCTATGTACTTTCAGCATGACGGAGCTCCTCCACATTCTACCCGTCTGGTGATACAATACCTAAATCAAACTTTCCCTGGTCGATGGATCGGCCGCGGTGGTTCCCATTCAATGGCCATCAAGGTCTCCAGACCTCTCTCCGTTAGATTATTGTTTGTGGGGGTGGATGAAAAGTAAAGTTTACAAAAGAAAGGTGGATACACGAGACGAATTGCTCGCGCGCATTTTGGATGCTGCTGCCCGCATAAAGGAACGTCAAGATCAACTCGGACGAACAACACGCGATCTTCGCACACGAGTTGCAAAGTGCATTGAGGTTGACGGTCGGATTTTCGAAAACGTATTGTAAACTAACAAATTTGTCATTTCTGTATCTGATACCATTCAAAATGCCAATGTTTAAACATTAAATGTTAGAAACAGTAATTGGTTTCTCTTTCTTGATTACCATTAACAATGCTTTTGTATTTGTAGATTCAAACAGCTCTATCTCCGTAACCATTCAGAATTAGACACATGTTCATATGAACTTTTTTTCTCACAATGACCGATACTATCACCTCCCGAAGTATTGACCTTTCTTCCTGAAACACCCTGTGTACACACACACACACACACACACAATTATATATATATAAAACCCATTCCTGACAATATAATTTCTTTTAAAGTTACAAAACTTCTTTAGATTGAAAAAAATGGTCTTCAAAACTTCTCTTTTGAGTGATTTGAGACAATGGAAGATAATATTTATGCATAGAAAGTTAATACAAAGGACACGGAACTGTGTTTCTAAGAAGGAATGCTAAAAGATGAAAGAAAATTTAAAGACAAGTGAAAATTTTAAAGCTTTTTTCTTTTGGTTAAGAACAAGAGACTGTATTTTCATCAATTTATTAAATGATAGAAATCATGTTTCATAAATTAGTACAATTCAGCTTAAATTAGTTACAGATTTAGCATCCAATAAATAAGCCCCTAGAATGTTCTAAATTTAAGTTTTTATTTTGAGTGTCGCTTGATTATATTATATTATATATATATTATTATTTGTAACAATCAAACGTATACGTTTCAGTCTAAGCTAGACTATATTTTCGTTACGTAATCTAATTTTAGTAACTGTTACCGTGTTTTTATAGCATAAATAACGTAATCGAGCTTTGTCATTCATGATATCATCAATCATTTCGTCAACTTCTGAACTTCACTTTCTTTTTTTATTTTACAGACTCACTACCACTGGAATATGAGCTTTAAAAATGCAATTGTTCCTTTGTATCTACAGGGTGTCCACAATGTCTTATTACACCAGTAAAATACTAACCTATTTTCGTTTTTCTTTCAGACCCATTTATCACTAAATGGCCTGCCAGTTCTTGGTTTATCTTTTACAGTTCCTGTTGTGAACAGTGTTTTTCCCATCTCAACAGAGTCCTTTTTGGAGGAGCTGCACGAATGAATCGGTCCTGGAAGTCTGTACGAATATTTTCAATGGTTTTACCCAGTGGCGAACTAAGCGGTCAGGCAATCGGGTATGGACCGAGAGCCCTGCCGATTAGGGGGCCCGGATCTTTTCCGTTTGACTGCCGCCATTGAAACATAAGAGGTGAGTGCCCCCAGCCTTCTTTACTTAGCCTTATAAGGCTAACTAACGAAAATATCACGACCTAACCTAACCAATCGTTAGGTCAACTGTACGACCTTGACGATTGGTTAGGTTAGGTCGTGATATTTTTGTTAGTTAGCCTTATAAAGCTAACTAAAGAAGGCTGGAGGCCCTGATCTTCAGGTGATCCCCTTATTTTTCTGAGTACACGATTAAAACTTAAAAATTAAGCATGGATCTTGAAAGTAATTAAAATGTTTATAAGAAACAAAATTTGAAGGGGAAATTAAGAAAAGCTTTTTTATAAAGTAACTTATTTTGTATCATCAAGATATTTCAGTTAAAATACAAAAAGTTTAATTATGTTTCAATGGCGGCAGTCAAACGGAAAAGATCCGGGGGCCCGGCAGTCCCGGCCCGCAGTCATCATAAAACAGTGAGTGTGTTCTCAATTGGGTCAAGTGTCTAATCGAACTGTAATATGAAAAAAATCGGATTTCAAGGGGCCAAGGACCTCATTATGCCCGAAGGCCCAGGTTGCTGTCAGTCCACCCCTGGTTTTGCCATTACTTGGTCGCTCATGGACCCAGGTACTAGCCAGTATGCATTGTTCAATCTTATAGTTGCTACTATCACACATTTCAAATGGGTCTGAAAGAAAAACTAAAATCAGTTAATATTTTACTAGGGTGACAAGACATTGTGGACACCTTGTAGTATGCAAATTCATCCCTGAATAAAAAGTTTTATCTACCAATAATTTTTATTTGAAAGTACAATTTCTTCCGCAGTTTTAATAAGATTAATCTTACTTTGCCTCTAAGAGTCAAATTTACTAATAATTTATCCAGGAGTGAATGTCCAGACGAATTCGTGCGTGCATATTTATGAATAGATTTTCCTGTAGTATCACATTCACTCGTGACACCTCTGGAAGAAGAATGAGTTCTTTAATCCTTAAAGTGACCATAGTTGTTTACCAGTTTGTTCTGGTTAACTCTAAACGATTTTATTCACTCCTGGAGAAGACCCCACGAAGTTAAGGATTAAGTAGTGAGAATTATAAATACAAAGGGGCTGCTTTTATCTTTTTCGAAACTATTCCTTTTATGGTTTTAATTGTTTTAAGATGTCTCTTCTCAAACTTGGCGATTCTCTCTCCATTCTTCACCCGAGAAAGTGACTTTCAAAGGATATATTTCTCAAATAAATTCATTCACATTCCTAATGTATATATTTCCCACCAACTTAGATTTTCCAAAGAAAATACCCACCGGGCATTCAATTGCGTCAGAACCTCTTTTACCCTTCCCGAAATCAGAAAACTCTTCCCGAATATTTCACTAGAAGCATTTCCACTTGCAGACCGCAGATGCGAATAATTGAGTGGGAAGTAAACTTTCGAGGGAGACTTAGAGGTTCTTCAGCACTCCTTCCCACGATAGACTTACGACAATCACTGAGCACTGTCATTTTGCTCTTGCGTGATTCTTTCGTCATACTTGTGAGTCATTGCGTCGTCCAAAAGGAGATTATTTGATGTCATATTACTGTTGCTTTGTTCTTTTGCTATTTAGAAGACTCTTTTATTATACCCAGTTTGGGTGTACTCCCAAATGGCTTACAATTTGAGGTTGGAAAGAAATTCTTCCGAAATACTGCTAAGCATGTTTGTACTCTTCATTCTCGTTACCGAAACGAAAATGGATGGGCATTTATCATACCTCGAATATGTTTTCAAATATTTTGAGGGAAACAAGTCTCTTGTGGATTTGAAACATGGTTATTTTGACAAATATATCGGGTGGCCACAAAAAAACTTTACTTAATTGAAAGTTTAATAACTGCAACAATTCAAAACTTATGCGATTGAGATTTTGCACACATTAACAGATGCATATAATCTATAATTGCTGGATTTTTCAAATATGTAGGTTCTATAGTTTTGTTACAGTGAACAATTTAAAAGCATATGTCTAAAAATAGCATGCCTGGTGTGCATCTGATACGTACGTGCGCTAGCGTAGGCTAAACCTAATGTAGCGTAGTATGACACGCGTGCTGGCGTAGGCTAAACCTAATGTGAATTTGCTTTCTTTTATTTTTCCGCTAAAACCCCGCCAGCATGACGTTAAGTAAAAGTGATAAAGCCATCATAGAAGCATGTGTCAAGGAAAAAGGTTGGAATGGAAATAGGATTGTCCGAGAATTCCCCGCAAAGAACTGGACTCGTCAAAGTGTTTATAACTTAATAAGAAAGATAAAGGATACTGGATCAACAGCTAGAAAACCCGGCAGCGGCAGGCCCAAAAGTGTTTCAACAGAAGAAAATAAGGCTGCCGTGGAGGAACTGATTCAATCCCAGGAGAATACATCAGGAACTCATCGCTCCCAGAGACAGATTGCGTACGACCTTGGGATTTCTCGCCCTCTGTACAAGGGATTGTAAAACGTTTGAAATTGAAGGCCTACAAGAGAATTCGAGTTTCTCGGCGTGATCAGAATGAAGACAGCGTAGAAAGACCCGCTGTAAATCCCTCTATGAACGCTACTCAGCTGAAGACGTGCAAAAGTTGTTTTTACAGACGAAAGGATTTCACGTTGGAGGTGGCCAAAAACAGGCAAAATGACAGGGTTTATGGTTCAAGGAAAAGGACATTCCTCCCTCCAGGCTTTATCATGAAACCTCACGATTCAGCAGAAAAGTAATGGTATCGGCGGGAATTTCATGGAAGGGAAAACACGAATTCATTTTATTGCCAAAACGAAAACTAAAGTAACTCTGAGTGCTACATCAACCTGTTAGATAATGGGTTACTTCCTGTTGTCGTCAGCTGTATCCTGATGAGGCCTACATTTTCCAGCAAGATGGGGCACCCGCCCATACAAGCCGAGTGACCCAGAATCATCTAGAGCAAGAGACCCCTAAATTTCATCAAAAAGGATGAATGGCCGCCTCAGTCTCCCGACTGTAATCCGATGGGACTATTCAGTATGGGATTCCCTCATGGTGAAGGTTTACAAGCAGCCAGAAAGACAAATTCACCGAAGATGAACTTAAGGAGAAATCAGTAGAGCATGGAGGATATCACCTTAGATGAGGTTCGAAAGTGCATCTCCTCGTGGAAGAAGCGATTGAGGGCAGTTTACCAACAGGGAGGTGGTCACATTGACCATTTGTTTAAGTAAATTTTGTTAAGTTCAAATTCATTTTCTTCGGCATGCTATTTTTAGACATATGCTTTTAAATTGTTCACTGTAACAAAACTATAGAACCTACATATTTGAAAATTCCAGCAATTATAGATTATAACCATCTGTTAATGTGTGCCAAAGCTCAATCGCATAAGTTTTGAATTGTTGCAGTTATTAAACTTTGAATTAAGTAAAGTTTTTTTTGTGGCCACCCGATACATTTATGTTATTGCAGAAAAAAAAATACGTTAAAATGGCAGAAAATAAGAAAGAACACTAATGAAGACGTACGATTATCACATTACAAAAGACTTAAACTAATGCAAAACCCATCGTATGAAACAGCACGAAGAAAATGTAAAATTGCTAGTTTGTTTTTGGTATTTTTCACTACATAAAAAATTATCAACAATTATTCTTGGATGCTTTAAACTTTGTATCATTACATTATCTACACTCAACCTAGATCTTTTGCTTCATTCCATGCATATAAAAAGTTGCTGTAGTATCTCAGATTTCTAAGCACCATCAAAAGGTTTTTACCGATATGCACATTTGGGCAGAAAGGCACTGTCAGCTTCAACAGTTTGCTTTCGAGGCAGTGATCGTCAGGATGTCTGATAATTAGCCAAATATTGATGTTTAGCTGAATAACAGACTTTAAATCAACTTTTTTTTAACGAAAATAGATTAGCAGGAAACATTTATTAACCGATGCAGGAAATACAATTTTTTTATAGAACTCTAGAAAACTTCTGAAAAGAAGTCTTCGACACTCTTTTAGAGAATGCTCCTTGCGTGCACGATTTGAAACAAACGCTTTTCAATCGAAATAAGAGATATAGTAAGGACCCAACACAACGCTTCTTTCCATATACAGGGTGTACATAAAGTCAGGATCTATTTTGTGAAGCACTTGGAAATTATATGGAATTCAATCATAAAATGATAAAGTGGTAACATTTATTAAATAATTAAGAGTAGGATTCGACGTGACGCCCATCAGTATCCCTGCACAGCTCAAATCGTTCCGCAGCATTTCTAAACACATTCTGGAGCATTTGCGGGTTATGTTATCTGCAGCAGTTCGTATACGTGTACGTAGTTTTCAAGACTCGTAATCTTCGTCTGATAGACGTGCGATTTGATAAAGCCCCCATGCAAAGAAATCTAAAGGGGTTAAATCTGGTGATCTCGCTGGCCAAGGTCTGTTGCTTCCGCGTCCGATCCAGCGATTTGGAAAACGTCCATTTAGATAATCCTGAACAATTTGGCATAGTGACAAGGAGCACCATCATGTTGATAGACGACGGTACTAACTCCTATCCCCGTCGTCTATCAACATGATGGTGTCCTTGTCACTATGCCAAAATTGTTCAGGATTATCTAAATGGACGTTTCCAATCGCTGGATCGGACGCGGAAGCAACAGACCTTGGCCAGCGAGATCACCAGATTTAACCCCTTTAGATTTCTTTGCATGGGGCTTTATCAAATCGCACGTCTATCAGACGAAGATTACGAGTCTTGAAAACTTACGTACACGTATACGAACTGCTGCAGATAACATAACCCCGCAAATGCTCCAGAATGTGTTTAGAAATGCTGCGGAACGATTTGAGCTGTGCAGGGATACTGATGGGCGTCACGTCGAATCCTACTCTTAATTATTTAATAAATGTTACCACTTTATCATTTTATGATTGAATTCCATATAATTTCCAAGTGCTTCACAAAAATAGATCCTGACTTTATGTACACCCTGTATAATGGTTCTCATACAAAGCATTATTTACATGCAGCAATGCCTTTAACTTCCCTTTCTTAATACGCTTTCCAAATATCATTTTGAAAGCTCTTCTTTCGTATGGACAATGACTAAATTTACATCAAGGCATTACATAAAAAAAACTTGAGAACAGTTTATGCAATTATTTACATCTCGAAAAAGTATTTCCGGAACATTTGAACGTGAAGCGCCATCTATTGAATGAAATATCAATCAAATCCTTTTCAGTTAATTTATAGCAGCGTTGCCCAAACTGGGCGAGCAGGCAAGACCATAGTATGATCGCAAACAAGACGAGTGCAGAGCAATTGCAATGTTGCAAGGTGCCAAACTCCCCCCCACCCCCAGGGGGTAAAAAAAAAAAAAGGGTAATTCCCCCAGCAAGCTAGGGGGAGTCCACCTTAGAGTGGATCTTAGGGTTTTGTTAGCCTTAGCTTCTATAGATCTGTAGAACCTCTTTGGGGGAGAAGTTGGGACGGCCTCACCCCTCAAAGGGGTATACCTAACCTGAGAGAGCGAGAGAGAGAGGAAGACAGAGCATCCTACGTCTGGCGCAGCCAGACGCTTAATAAGATTTCATCCCAGCATCACTTGGCTATAAGTGTCTTTCAGCCAGTTGGCTTAAGCAGCCAGTTGGTATACATACATGTATATTAATAGAATATAAATATACGAACATACCGAATAACTACCACACAAAAAGAATACACAACCACCAATCGTCTAAGTATAGACTTTTAGGAGCTCATCCCAGCACATGGTGAGATGAGGGCTACAACCAATCGTCTAAGTATAGACTTTTAGGAGCTCATCCCATCAACACCACGTAGCTGAGATGAGGCTACAACCAATCGTCTAGCCCTTAAGACCTCTCAGCAGTAACAGTATTACACAACCACCACCACAGCACCACAACCACCGCTTTACTTACCAGCTCCTGCTAGACCGATAAGGTTTCTAAATACGACCCAATTAATAGACAAAGCTATTAAGCATAAACAAATACGTTTATGGGGCCAGGAAGTAGACCGACAAGGTCTCAAAAAAAGCCAACGCTACTATTAGAGCTCCTCATGGTGGAACACCACGAGGCCAATTTGACGTTTGGTAGCGATCTTTTAAACAAAAAATCGAATAAGATAAACTAAGTTTAATACAAAAACAAAATTTCACCTTAATATACAAATTTATCCTTAAACTATAACATAAAAAGCATTAATATGATTTTTAAAACGAGATTAAATTAGAGGTAACTATTTCATTTCTCGTCTTTCACCATTTATTGTTTCAATACAAATTTGTCTTTAAGACATATATCTTTAAACCTTATTACAAAAAAATAATAACACTATAATAAAAATAGATCCTATTTCGGGGTAATTTATTCAGTTTCCTTTTACGCAACTATTTTATTTCAGTACAAATTTATCTTTGAGACAATTATATCCTTAAACTATAAATAAAAACGTTAATATAATTTTTAAAACAAAATAGATTCTATCTGTGGAATGAGTAAATCATATTTGGTAAAGAGAAGGCCCTCAGAATTCGCAGCTCGTCCAATTACAACCCAATGGAGGGCATGAGAACGCATCTAGGATCTCTGCTTGGCTAAAAGTTTCGTTCTGAGGGTGAGGCCAATCGGGTCACGTATATAAAAGGGAACATTTTCAGCTGAATCCCACGAAGTGATTTTTATCAACGAGTAACTACACATTCTCTCATCATGGACACTTCCAGTCAGACACATCAGCTTTACTGCTCCCCTCGTCTTTGAAGACGGGGACCTCTCTGCAGGGGCTACGCTCCATCTTTTCGCAGCGGCCGATGGAGGAAACCTCTCCACACAAAACGTTGCAGAAATTTATGACGGCGGGGAAGCAGCGGAAACATCCACATTCGAAACGAGTAGAAATAATTATGTAAAATTAAAAACTAGCTTGTGATTTAAACGTCATTCTCGGACTATATACATCGTATCATTCAGTGCTTATCCCTTGCAAGTGTTAACTAGTTTTATAAAAAGCCATATTAAACGCATTTGGAAGTGAAAGGATATTAGACCGAGTTCGAGACCCGGTGTTGACATGATGCGTAGTACACCCAGCTAATCTTCCTTTTGAACCCAGTTAGGCTAGTTGCTTTGTGTTTATTATTTGATCCGGTATTGTATTTCCGGCGCTGTAGTTAGTCTACAGATCTACAGATGCTAAGGCTAAGAAAGACCCTAAGATCCACTCTAAGGTTAGCCCGAGAGAAAGGAAAGAGTAGGGGGTTAAGAGAAGAGAATAAGGGGTTAATTAAGTAGCAACACCTATCACTCATGGGTTAACATTCATTCAGAAAAGAGAAAGGCTCATCATCATCATTAGTCGGCCACTGCCGACAAGTCAGAAAATAGTTGGAGAGAATAGGAAGGGGGTGAAAAATGAAAAGTAAAATAAGAACGCTTAAACAAATGCATAACAAGTCTTAACTCACTATCATACCATGCAAACTACAGACATGCAAGTAAGGAGATGATGATAAGAAAAAAAAAAAGTAGTAAAGTAAAACAAAAAGTGGGTTAGTTTACGCTACGAGCTACATCTACGATCGTATTTATTTTATTTTTTATTTTTTGCTGGCATCACACTGGCATGTCACAAGCTGGCATTATTGTCAACAGACTCATCCTCGATCACCACCCCAAGAGCTCCTGTTGATAATTGTTTTATATTAAACAACGTTAATGATTTTAACGAGGGAAAAGGGCGAGGCTGAGAGGGAAAAGGGGGATTGTTTTATTATTATATTAACCAATGTTAATATTTTTAAAATGCCTATCTAAACGGTTCTTAAACATATTAACGCTGGTAGAGTTCACGACTGACGCGGGAAGATTATTCCATTCATCAGTTACTTTAAACGTAAAGAAGTTTTTAGCGATATTAGTGATGAAACGTCTGCCACGCAACTTAAATCCGTTATTACGAGTATTATTATTATCGAAAGTGAACAATGTCAAAATTTACGTTATCGATGTTATTAACGATTTTGAAAACTTCAATACTCCCCCCTTAATCTCCTAGTTTCGAGTGAATACAGGTCTAACTCTTTAATCCTATCTTTCATAAGGCTTGTTGCGCAATGACGGAATCAGTTTCGTGGCACGACGCTGAACCCTTTCTAACCTATCAATATCCTCACGCAAGTACGGGCACCGAAACTGAACGGCATATTCTAAATGAGGCCTAACTAGGGACTTGTAAAGGGGCAATATAATATCCTTCGATTTAAATTCAAAATTACGCGCTATGAAGCCTAACATCCTATTAGCTTTTGCGCAAGACTCCAGGCACTGGTTCCTAATCTTTAAATCCTTAGATACGCGTACGCCTAAATCTACTTCCTCGTCAACGCTCGCTAACTCTCTATCATCCATCGTGTATGTGTAATTATTGTTACGAGAACCTATATTTTTAATTAATTTTCAATTAATTTTCCTACAAAAATGCTGTTTTTATCTTTGAGTGAAATGTAGGCCTACAACAAGCAAGCATGTTTAATTTGTAAGTGAAGTGTACTGTATATTTTGTGTGTCTAATTTCACTATTGTTGGTAATGAATCTGGATTATGTTCAGCGTCAATTGTACAATATAAAACACAGTTTAGAAAACAATGTTACTAAATTTATTTTGCCTTCCTTCTTACAATGGAAAACTATTATATGCCTAAAAGTTGAGTTGAGACCATAAACAAATTTAATTTATTTATAAGAAACGGAAAAATAATAAAAGCTTGTAGAAAAAAATTATCCTTATGTCTTGCCTTGTATAATATGGCAAAAAAAGTATACACAATTTATCAGACATTGACAACCACACATACAAGGTGATCCGATATAATTACAGGTTTATCATTACCTTGATTAGTTATACATGATGATTCTACAGACTACTTCCAAGAAAAAAAAAGTTATTTGATTAACTTTACAAATTATCTTAACTAGTTAATTCTTTAAATTTGCATTAACTTAACTTAATTGGTAAGAATCTCAAATTAACTTTACTTAATCGACCCAACCGTGATATATGTATATATACTGGTATATATCCCACCACGATCAGAACCCGGGACCTAGTGGTCAGCGGCAGCAACTCTGAGCCAGAGGTGCGAATTCGAACCCTAGTGGTGAATATTTTACATATGCAAGTGTGAGAGTTCATGCGTTTATAATATATATATATATATATATATATATATATATATACCTTAGTTAATCTTGGTTTTGCGCCACTTTAGACCTACAGCTTAACGTGGAATCCGAGCAACGACTCACCACCAGAAATTACAAAGTCCTTGCCCGGAATCGATCTCATGATCTCCCGATCAGCAGCCCAGCGTCTTAACCACTAGGCTACCCAAAATAAAAAATGGTTGTAGATAAATGGGTACTGTGTGGAAGGATGAACAGCTGTATTAGCTGTGCGCCCCCAGCCGTCACCAGGAATCGAAACCGGGGCCGATGGATTCGTAGTCAGCGACGCTAACCACACCACCACCGAGGCGCTATATATGTATATAACCTCGTTGCGGTTTCGTGCATCGATCTTCTTCACACGAAGGTCAAGCTGGTGGTCCCACCTCTAGGCCTGGCTTGGAGGAGAGAGTTGCCCTCTTGCGCTCTCCACCGCACATAGCCAAGTACACCCGGCTCATCTGGTACTGTGCTGAGCCAGGCATCGTCTTCTCTTGAAAACTTCAACTTTGACCCCTGTAACGTTTCTGAGGTCCTTAGGAAACTGGTTAAAAAGTCTTGGCCCCCTGACAACCAAGCTATTTTCCTTCAGTGTTGAGGTGGTCCTTTGTCGGGCCTTTAGTTTGGAAACACTACATATTCTGCCTTTCCTATTGTCCAGCGTTGTTTGGATGGTAATTGCGTTTAGTTTGAGGTTTGGTACCATTTTTCGATAATTTTCCATATGTAGATTATGGTATACCTCTCATCTTCTTTCCATGGAGTACAGATTTAGTTTACATAGTCTTTCCCAGTAGTTGAGTTCTTTGCAGCCATCAATCTTGGCTGCGAAATGTGTCTGCGTTTCTTCTAGTTTATCAATTTCTTCTTTATATGGGGACGTCAAAACTGAGCAGTATTCAAGTTTTGGTATAATCAGTGTTCTCAGCAGGGGAATCATTACTGTCTTGTCCCTCCTTTTGAACGTTCTTAGTATCTGTTCCGCGACTCTTTTTGCTTTGTTTATTGCTATCTGATTTTGTGTCTCGAATTTGGCATCATCGGTCATTATTACCCCCAAGTCGACCGTTTCCGTGCTTCTCTGAATTTCCTGTGTATCTGGAGCAGGGCCGTTTCTAGCCATTAGGAGGCCCTAAGCAGTATACCCATTTGAGGCCCCACCCCTCCATCCACCAACTCACGCCTTACTACATCACCTCAGCACACACACACACAAAAAATGGCTGTGTTAAAAAAACAATGAAAATTTTAATGAAACATATATGTCCAAAACAACAAATATGTACTTTCAGAAGACAAACAGAAAAAATACTCCAGGAAATTCCTGAAAATTAGCTTATACATTATTTAAAATAAATGAGACAGAACTATGTCTAAAAAAATAATGCAATTATCAACTACCAAACAATTACTAACTCTACGATACAATCGTGTAATAGCTAACAGTTATACAGAACAGTTTGTATCTTCAAAATTTTTGCCTCATTGATGATTTCGCCCAGAAAAAATCTAGATCATCATCATATGAAATCTCCCTGCCAACGTCCTGGTTGATGCTTGTGATGCCAAGGCCACTGAGGCGATCCTGCCCCATTGATGATCTGAGGTAGTTCTTGATTAGCTTCATTCTTGCCCACTGAGCTATGACCTAGGAGCCTGTCTAGGGGCCCCCTAGTAGCAGCGGGGCCCTAAGCGGTGGCTTAGTCTGCTTATGCCAGGAAACGGCCCTGATATGGAGCATAATATGCAGTCTGTTTAATTTCCACATTTCTACCATATCTCAAGAGCTGAAATTTCTCGGTGTTAAATGTCTTCTGACCATTTGTATATTTTGTTTGTGTCCCTCTGCAAGGCCTCCACTTCATTTGCCTCATATATATATATATATATATATATATTATATATATATATATATATATATATATATATATATATATCTATATCAGTATATCGTGGCGTGCATTCAGGGTAAGCTAGGTAAGCGCCGCCTACCCTAATAAAAATCTTATTAAAGATATTAAAGACAGTACCGTATTTTTCAGAATAGTACAGACCCACTAGCCAGGTATGAAATTTAGCATTAGCTACTATAATTATATATGTACAAATTGTACATATACAGGGCCTTCAAAAAGTTCCCGGAAAAATTTAATAAAAAGGTAATAAAACAAAAAAATGAAAAAGTGCAGATTTTATTTTTCTACATAATGACCATCACTATCATAACACTTTTGTAGTCTATGCCTCCAGCCTTCTAAACCCTGTCCGTAGAATTGAGCATCTTTTGAATGGAACCAGGTCGTTGTTGCCTTTTTGACCTCTTCTATTGACGAAAAACGGGTCCCCTTCAGGTGTTTCTTTAAATTTGGAAACAGAAAAAAGTCTGAAGGAGCTAAATCTGGGCTGTAAGGAGGGTGGGAGAGCAATTCCCATCTTAAATCCCTCAGTTTGTCCCTTACCTTTCGGGACGAATGAGCCGGAGCGTTATCGTGGTGGAACAAAACTCTGTCATGAAGTTTTCCTCGCCGTTTTTTCTTAATTGCTTGATGTAACTTTTCTAGAACTTGTTCATAGTAGATTGCATTTATAGTTCTTTGTCCTTCTAGGTAATCTAACAAAATACCTTCCGAATCCCAAAAAATTGTTGCCATAATCTTTGCAGCGTCTTTCAGATTTTCCTTTGATGGGGCCGCTTGATCCCCTCGGCAGCCATTGTTTGGATTGCTGTTTGTCTTCGGGATCATACAGGTACAACCAAGTTTCGTCTCCAGTCACAATTTTTTGCAAAAAATCTTCGGGATTAGCGTCCCACTTGTTTAAAGTTTGAAGTGCGAGATTCACCCTTGTTGCAAGCTGATCCTCGCGCAACAGTTTTGGCACCCATCGGGCAGAAAGCTTACTCAAGTCCAGGTGGTCTTTTAAAATTGAATGAGTTGATCCCACCGATAAGCCTAGATTGTCAGCTATAAACTCGACAGAATATCGTCGATCTTCTTCGACTAGTGCTCTCACACGATCGATGTTTTCATTGTTGGAGGAGGTTGAAGGTCTTCCACTTCGAGTGCCGTCTTCGATACTCTCTAGGCCATTTGAAAAACGATTAATCCATTCATAAAGGATGGTCTTCTTGGGAGCAGTGTCTCCATAAACTTTCCTCACACTTTCAATAATATCACTTTTCTTCCAACCAAGTTTTACTAAAAATTTGATATTGCTTCTGACTTCGGATTTCTGAGATTCCATGGTGCTTTCTGGCACCTAGCCAAAAACCTCCTCCAACAATTTTAATTCTTATGATAATAAAAACCCACTCTAATAGACAGAGTTTATTTCCACAACAGTTTCGATGCCCACTGGCATCCTCTTCGGGTGGATACAGAGAAACGTTTTTCTGTATCCACCCGAAGAGGATGCCAGTGGGCATCGAAACTGTTGTGGAAATAAATTCTGTCTATTAGAGTGGGTTTTATCATCATAATTTGACCTTTACAGAGAAAAGTGAAGTTTTTTGCATGAACTTTAATTCTTCTTCTTTCCCTCCTCTCTTCCATTCTGACGGCTCAGATGCCGTCTCTTCTCCTGGTAAAGCTGAACATTTCGTTCAAATTTTACTCTCAAATTCAACTGTGGACGATTCCGGTGTTATCCTCCATCCCCTCCTCCCTCTGACTTAAATATGCATGAAATTAAAATCTCTTCCAAAGATGTTTTTTCTGCTTTACCTGGATTCAACTACAGAAAGGCGTACGGTCCTGATAGGATTCCTCCTGTTGTTCTCAAGAACTGTGCTTCTGCATTCACACCCTGCCTGACAGTAACACTTTCGTCTTTGTCTTTCATCTGGTACTATTCCCTCCTGCTGAAAGTTCGTTTTCATTCAGCCTGTCCCAAAGAAGGGTGACCGCTCTCAACCCTCCAACTGTCGTCCAATTGCTTTGATTTCTTTCCTTTCTAGAGGCAAGAAATAGTTCTTTTCCTATCGTTTATATGATAGAAAGATTCTTAAACACCTCTCTTCTCACAATCTTCTTTCAGATCGTCAGTATGGGTTCCGCAAGGGGACGCTCTCCTGGCATTATTCTTGCATCTCTCTGACCCTTAGTCATCCTGCTTTCGGGATTTCGGTTATATATATATATATATATATATATATATATATATATATATATATATATTACCGTACTCAGCGACCATTGTTTCATCCCGCACATTCAAACATATTTTAATTTTAGTATCCTCCGACTCCGTCCCTCTGACTTTAAAATAACCGACGGTGTTTCACAACAATAAACTTAAAATTCTCGAATCACTACACAGTATATTCAAAGACTGACACTGTTCAAATGATCACCATTCATTTACTATATATTAAGTTAACATATAATCATTGTCCATTTTAATGTGTAACTATGTTTTCCCAAGTTCGTAATTTGTAATTTCCTTACTCCAGTTTTTAAATTTTTAACCGTTTGCCTAAAAATATATTTTTACATTTTAGATCACTGAAGATGGGAAGTGTTTTTCTGAAATCTGTGTTGATTTCAATAAATTATAATGTTTGATGAAGCGGAGTCGTGTTGGGGAGGGTGGTCGTTGATGGAGCGGAGTCGTGTTGGGCTAATGTAGCGAGCAGCGTTCCTCAGGGTTCTGTATTGGGCCCCTTGTTTTCCCTTATATATATTAACGATTTAGATGTTGACCTAGTCAGTACAGTTTCAAAGTCTGTGGATGACACAAAGTTGGGTGGTAGGGCGATTAATGACGAAGATAGAGGTAAAATCCAGGAAGATCTGAACAAAATCGTTGATTGGACAGTCACATTGCAAATGAGATTTAACGTCGATAAGTGCAAAATTTTACATATAGGTTCGCGTAACGGTAATTTTGCGTATATTATGTCAGGGAAAGAGTTAACAAGCGTAGAGCAGGAAAAAAGATTTAGAAGTTATAGTCACTGGTGATTTAAAAGTGGCGAAACAAAGTACAGCAGCGGTCAATAAAGCAAACAAAGTGCTAGGTTTTATAGCTCGGAATTTTGAGTACAAATCGCGCGATATTATTGTTCCTCTTTGTAAATCACTAGTTAGACCCCATTTGGAGTACGCAATCCAATTTTGGAATCCACATATGCGAAAAGATATAGACAAAATCGAAAGAGTTCAAAGACAAGCAACTAAAATGATTCCGTCGCTTAGGTCAAAAGTCGTACGAGGATAGGCTTAAGGAGTTAAAATTGACTACACTCGAGACTAGGAGGCTAAGGGGAGATCTAATCCAGGTTTTAAAAATTATGAATGGGTTCGATAACGCAGATAGATAGCTTTTTTGAAATATCTCAATAAGACTAGAAATAACGGGTGTAAGTTGACAAGTAAAAGGTTTGAGACAGCAGTTGCCAAAAACCTTTTACGCATAGAATAGTAAATAGCTGGAATCGTTTGCCCGTAGAAGTAATTAGTAGCACGTCTATACACATGTTTAAAAATCGATTAGACGCATATGTTGATAGATTGGGTATAGTTTAAAGTAGTAAAATTAAGGGTTTGTGGTTCGGAACCCACTTAAATTGTAGGGCCTCTCCGCCACCACGGAGGACATGCACCATACACAATTACGAACACAGTTAGGTAGACCAGCCATGAGTGGATCCTAGAGTCTTTGTTGGTCTGAAACAATATATATGTATATATGCTTCATGTATGCATTAAAATCCATTGCCGTCCTGCACGCATGTTTGTGCTATTTTACTTTGACGTCCAAAGTTTTCCCATTTTGACCTATATAAACTGAGTTACATCGTGTACATCCAATCGAATAGACACATCCAGCAGTATTGTCAGGGCTGTGTTTCATTAAGCGACACTTAACAGTATTATTATACATAAACACTACGTCAATGCCAATTGTTTCAAGTGAGGTTAAAGATGTTTAAAATTTACATGGTAAGGTAGGCCAAGGATATTTTTATGATCAAATTCATTTTCAATTATATTATTAAAAGACCTTTTTTTTTAGCTTTTCTTAATCAATTTTCTAGAAATTGAGTAGAACAACAGTTTAATCCAATGTTCATAATTTGTTAATCCAAAGTTTTTAGATTCTGAGTTTCGTAATCTTATGGAACATAGTGTTTTATATATATATATGTTACTCCGATTAAATGATTACCTATGAACATCTAATCAGTTTGGTTTTAAAAGGTCCCACAAAACTGACCTGTGTATCTATGTACTTAAGGAAATAATATCTAAATACACTGACAGTAATTCAACTATTTATAGCTGTTTCCTAGATATAAGCAAGGCATATGATAGAGTGAACCACAATATTTTATTTAAAAAACGAAGACAGGAAGGTTCCCATGTACATATTAAATTTATTGAAATTTGGTATTCCCACCAATCTTTTACCATTAAGTGGGGCAATGTACTATCCGAATGTTTTGGCTCCTTTTGCGGGGTGAGACAAGGCTCCTTGCTCTCCCCTATGCTGTTTAATGTGTATATTGACGGATTAATTGCTTTACTTAATGAAGCAACAGTGGGATGTTGTATATATAACACAAAGATAAATAACTTGGTTTATGCCGATGATATGATGTCAAGTCCCTCTGTTAAAGGTCTGGATCGGCTACTAAAAGTCTGCAAAATGTATTCGCAGAAACATGATATTCTTTTTAATGTTACAAAAACTAAAGTTATGCAGTTTCATCCTGAAAGCTCTAATCAGCCAGCTGATATTAGGTTTAAAATGAAAGGTGAAGTAATTGAGGAAGTAGAGTTTAAGTATTTGGTGCCAGGATAACCCAACCAATGCCACCTTAACCAGTAGACCAACTAAACCAGTACAATGAAACCAACACTGATTCAACCAGTAAAGCTGGCATGCAAAGCATGAACTGTACTCTACTTAATAATACCATTATGAGTATTATCTTTGAATGTTAGCACTCTTCCTGCACTGGCTGAAACCAGTCCCAGTCCTGCGACACGTGGAGTTGGAGTGCTTTTGCAGACCTCTTTTTTTTTTTTTTTTTTAAAGATTGTTTAGCTGCAACTCTAAGTAGTCTAACCAACAACTTGCATGTGAACAATTGCCCTCAGATAGCCCAACTTATCAGCCTCTCCATCATAAGACCTAACCTTAGCTGCAAGTTGATTTACTAAGAGAACATAAGCATTTCTGGATCGCTCCAGATTTTGAACCTGACCATTTTGAAATGTCAGCCTATGAATTCCAATATCTTTTCTGATTCCATTCAAGAAAGACCACATTGTGGGATGAGAACATATGAAAAGGGACTTAAGAGAGTTATGAAATCCTTCACAATAATTAGTGGTCTTGGGTGCAGAAGCCTCTGCATCTTCATAATGATTCCACAGCAGTGGCTCAAACCTTGGATTTCGAACTCTTCCTCCAACTCGGGGTCCACGAATATAAGTTGACTCAAAGTATGCAATTAAGTCATTAACTTCTGGCTCATCTGGAAAAGTGGCTCCCAACTCTTCGAATCTCTCTTCAACCTCATCAACATGTACAAAAGCAAGTGCTGGAAGAGACTTCACCAGGATTGCAAACTCATGCTCAGCCTAAAATCTGACTTTTAGACCCAACTAATTGACCTTTCTGATCACAGACTGATTGAAGTGAAAAAAGCAACCAGAAACTTGAGCTTGGGGAAACTCATTTTTGAATGAATTGATTGCAGCCAACTCCAAATCCAGCAAAATTTTTGTAGGGTTCAGACCTTGAATCAGGTTTTTCAAGATTTCAATCATACGTGTGTATGTTTCAGCAGTTTTGTTTGGAAAAAGCAAGTAGATACAAGAAGGATACGAATTCGCAACCTTGGCATGAATGGTGTACAGTTGAAAGAAAATCGTTGGAGTGGTGTCGAATGTCATATCCCCCATCCACACCTCAATTTGAAGACAATTAACCAACTCAAAAGTGCCAAGAACAAAGATTCTCAAAGGATCATCAATTCCAGAATCATGCAAGACTGTCTGCATAGTCATTTGGTATTTCAAAGTTTCGAGACTGAGGAGGAGGTTGAATACCTTCAATTTGTTGGCGCTTGCGTTTGATATGTCGCTCAATGGAAGACTTTTTTGGCATTCTAGCTAAGACATCATTGCTCAAGGGCTCCATATTGTCTTCAAGAATTGTCCTTGTGCTTGTGCTTTCACGGGTTGTTGCTGCATCCTCTTTAATTTTAGCAAGGACTGCATTTGCCTCTGCTTGAATTGAGTTTCCAGAGTGGATGTGATCAGAGGGCTCTTTCACAACATTCATACCAGTTGTGATCATGGATGATCAGCATTTGAATTGCTGGTACTTCCTGCACCTCCAATATTTTTTTGCCATCTTCCATCCAAGCCTCATTTGTCCTAAGACCATACTCATGCCCTTGGTAGACCAAGATTTCCCCACCTCTTTGTGACTTAGGAAATTGCAATGCCATTTTGAAGATAAAAACGAGAACAAAACAGGAAAGAAGTCAATATTCAGGAAAAATTAAAAAATTTGACTTTCGCAGAGCACGAGGTCCGCGTTCGGGAACTCTGTCGCCTACTGATGAAATAAAGAGAAGAAACGCTTCAGAGTCGATCCAGGGTTGCCAACCATGACAAAAAAAAATCGCCAAGTTATTACCTATTTATTGCCGAATTTCGCCGGTCATAAAAATACTGAAATATTTTTCGTCTGGCATCACGTGATTGTTTAATTGTTTTGTTTACTTTGCCTGCGAACCGCGCGTAAATTGTGAGAACGATGAATAGTGCTTGATATGTAATCTTGTTGATGAGTTGGGGATGTTTTTTTGTACAGGTTGTTTTTATAAAGTACCTATCTATTTCAGTGAAAACGCAGCAAAAAGGGTAAAATTTAATAATAATATAATAGAAGGCATACATTTAATGAATACTTAAGCATATGATTCTTCATGAGCACCATCAGTATCTCTACACTAGAGTTCGAATCTGTCAGCAGCATTGCGGAACACATTTTGGAGCATGACAGGGGTTATTTTTGTAACTGCTGTTACGATACGAGTACGTAAATGTCCCAACTTCATTCAGATGGCATTTTAAACACCGTCGTCTTTCAACAAGATGGGGAACCTTGTCATTAAACAAACATTGTTCGGGAGTACCTAAATGAACGATTTCCAAACCGGTGGATTGGACGTGGAGGCAACACGCCGTGGGCGGCTCATCTCCTGACCTAACGCCCTTGGATTTTATTGCACGGGGGTTTATCAAATCAAACGTCTATCAAACGAGGGTTACAGATCTGCAAGATTTACGTGCTCGTATCGTAACAGCAGTTACAAAAATAACCCCCGTCATGCTCCAAAATGTGTTCAGCAATGCTGCTGATAGATTCGAACTCTGTAGAGATACTGATGGTGCTCATGTAGAATCATATGCTTAAGTATTCATTAAATGTATGCCTTCTCTATTATATTATTGAATTTGACCCTTTTTGCTGCGTTTTCACTGAAATAGATAGGGACTTTATAAACACCTTGTATATATTTCTATCCTTTGTATGTGAACTCATTGTATTAATAATATTTGTTATATGGACTATAGTCTGCCAATAAACCTTTTCATTTTCTTTCTTTCTTTCATTCATTCATTCATTCATTCATTCACACACACACACACACATATATAATATATATATATATATAATATATGAAAATTATTTCACGAAGGTAACACGTGAAAAATATTTATGATGAATAAAACCACGAAGGAAAGGAAACACAAAATGGTGCTCAAGCGCTTTCGTCTAATGACATCCTCAGGAACACTGAAGTACATAAAAGGTTAAGCCTATATATAGGTTACAGAAAGAAAAAAAAAGAAAAAATAAATAACATACATAAACACACACATATATATATACATACATATCTATATATACAAATACATACATACATACATACATATATATATATATACAATAAACAGAGAAGTAAAAATAATAAAAAATTAAAAATTAAAACCTTAAAGGATTACCAGTGAGGCGTACAAATTTGTAAGGAAAAATATCAATTTTTAGCACAAGATCAAATGGATTATAAAAATACAAAATTATACTGGAACTCTGCCGGGTTTTAACACAATGCTGCCTATGGTCAGGTTTCGATATATATAAAAAATAAAAAAATAAAAAATAAATAAAAAAATAAATAAAATGCAAATTAAAAGTTAATCGATTTTTAGCACAAGATCAAATGGATTATAAAAATACAAATTTATACTGGAACTCTGTCCGGGTTTTAACACACTGCTGCCTATGGTCAGGTTTTGATATATATAAAAAAATAAAATGCAAATTAAAAGTTAATAAAGTAGAAAAGTTTACCAAAGATTTAATGTTTTACCCTTCTTATTTAAATCTGTTTTAAAGGAATTCAACATAACAGGATCGAGTTGAAAAAGACCTTTGCTTATGTTGAAGTTATTTGAAAGTTGGATAATGGCAGACTCAAGAATATTTCTATTAACAATGTTGCTTGAATGGAATAAAACTGAAGCATTATTCCAATCAATACAGTGGGCTAACTCTGACAAATGGACAAAAAGGGCACTGGACAACTGTCCTGTTCTAACGGAATATTGATGCTGTTTTATACGTGTGTGCAAATCCTTTCCCGTCTGACCTATGTAAAAGGAATCACATTGTTTACAACCAATTTTATAGATAATGCCTGGTAACCCTATGCGCCCTATTATTAGCTCGGTGGGCTCTATTACTTATAAACTCTCCAAATGGCTTGTCAAAGTCTTGTCCCCCATTCTCGGAACTATCTCTGATTCACATGTAAAAAAAATTCCATGGATCTTACGGAAAAATTGAATAATGCACGTACTGAAACTAACGATAAATTGATTAGTTTTGATGTTTGTTCATTGTTTACAAAAGTGCCGATTGACGATATGCTTGACTTTCTCTCCCAAGAATTACATAAGTATGACCTGCCACTACCTTCACACATTGTTTTGGAACTCATTAAGCTTTGCATCAAAGACTGTAAATTCACTTTCAATAACGAGTATTATCAACAAGTTTTTGGGATGGCTATGGGCAACCCCTTATCGCCCCTCCTCTCCAATATTTATATGGAGTTTTTCGAAATTACCTATATTCCGAGAATCCTGAGGGTTGGCATCCCTTGGTTGCGGTACGTCGACGATATTTTGTGTATCTGGCCCATGAATCGTGACCTGGATAGCTTCCTCCTTCAGTTAAATGATCAAGTCCCCTCCATTAAGTTTACTTTAGAAGTTGAGCAAGACAATTCAATCCCATTTTTGGATGTGCGTGTACATAGGGAAAGCCCAGGTTTTAAGTTTAGTATCTATCGGAAAACGACAAACAATTTGTCCTACGTACACTTTTACTCGGGACATGATACCCCCACTAAGAAGGCCATATTTTCATCAATGTTTCTCCGCGCCCTTAGGATCGCCAGTCCGGAATACATCGATGCCGAATTGGAAAAAATCAAAGGTATTGGAAGTGATTTGTGTTATCCATCTGCGTTTATGGAATCTTGTCTCAACAAGGCAAAACGAACTTTCTATCGTGTCAATATTAACACTCGTACTTTGTCAAAAAATTTTAGTACTTCCATTTTTCCCGGGCTTTTTAGGCATTGCTAATGTACTTAAACTTTTGGATATTAATGTAGTATTTTCATATAACAATATTGTGAAAAATATCATAGTAAAAAATAGCCCTACCAATAATTCAGGCATTATCTATAAAATTGGTTGTAAACAATGTGATTCCTTTTACATAGGTCAGACGGGAAAGGATTTGCACACACGTATAAAACAGCATCAATATTCCGTTAGAACAGGACAGTTGTCCAGTGCCCTTTTTGTCCATTTGTCAGTTAGCCCACTGTATTGATTGGAATAATGCTTCAGTTTTATTCCATTCAAGCAACATTGTTAATAGAAATATTCTTGAGTCTGCCATTATCCAACTTTCAAAACTTCAACATAAGCAAAGGTCTTTTTCAACTCGATCCTGTTATGTTGAATTCCTTTAAAACAGATTTAAATAAGAAGGGTAAAACATTAAATCTTTGGTAAACTTGTCTTCTACTTTATTAACTTTTAATTTGCATTTTATTTTTTTATATATATCAAAACCTGACCATAGGCAGCAGTGTGTTAAAACCCGGACAGAGTTCGAGTATAAATTTGTATTTTTATAATCCATTTGATCTTGTGCTAAAAATCGATTAACTTTTAATTTGCATTTTATTTTTTATTTTTATTTTATTTTTTATTTTTTTTATTTTTTATATATATCGAAACCTGACCATAGGCAGCATTGTGTTAAAACCCGGCAGAGTTCCAGTATAATTTTGTATTTTTATAATCCATTTGATCTTGTGCTAAAAATTGATATTTTTCCTTACAAATCTGTACGCCTCACTGGTAATCCTTTAAGGTTTTAATTTTTAATTTTTTATTATTTTTACTTCTCTGTTTATTGTATATATATATGTATGTATGTATGTATGTATGTATGTATGTATTTGTATATATAGATATGTGTATATATATATATATATATATGTGTGTGTGTGTATGTATGTTATTTATTTTTTCTTTTTTTTTCTTTCTGTAACCTATATATAGGCTTAACCTTTTTATGTACTTCAGTGTTCCTGAGGATGTCATTAGACGAAAGCGCTTGAGCACCATTTTGTGTTTCCTTTCCTTCGTGGTTTTATTCATCATATATATATATATATATATATATATATATTCAGGATTTTGTAACTCTGGGATGCAATTAGGCTCTGAAGCTAGTATGAAGTTGGAGCCGAATCAATGGAGCCAGCGACCCGAGACCACAATCAGCTCTAATGTGAATCCTATGTTTAACAAAAATCCATAATAGTGGAAACCCTTATCAACCACTTATTATAACCACTTTGAACAAAACCTCATTTTCAGCAGCTTAGTATTTTAACATTCATGATTTCAGAGATGCATTAGAACAGGGGTTTTCAACCGGGGGGTGCATATTACATTTTTTCAGGAGTACATTGTGAGTGAACAAAATATGTTTGTAATTTTCTTTTCTAATGTAAATGAATTTTTCGAAACACTTCAGCAGTGTAAGTTAATAATAATATATATACAGTGGCCTTCATAAAATATTCGTTCAGAGAAATATTTCGCTACACTCGTCTTTATCTTTTGTACGAGTACCATGCATAGGATAGTTATGAAAAGTTTAGTTTGTTTGGAAATTTTTGACAAATACAACAATTAGTTTAACTCAAACATATAATGTAAAACAAAGAATGAGGAAAATAAAAAAAACGTTAAAATGCAAAAGTTTTATACATTTATTTACAAAATTATTTAATACTTTATGTCCAATTTAGGGTGAAGATTTTAAAATTTTTATAATTAGTTGGCTGTTCATTAATTAAAGATTGTTGGGAATTCTGAATTCTAGAATTCTCTCTGTGAATCTTCATGGAAGACGGATGACTGTACAAGCCATTAGTTAGCAATGGGTCGTCGTGGTAAAGAGCTGTCTACGGATCCTAAGAGACCTGTTATTGATGCACACGAGTCTGGAAAGAGTTATAGGAAGATAGAACAACAACTTCGAATTCCTTTTACGAAGGTTGCTGGACTTATAAATAAATGGAAAGGCTTTCGAACAATCAAAACTCTACCAAGGTGTGGATTAGGGTGCTCCAAAAAAAAAAAAAAAAAGATTTTGAATATTTGCTCCCCAGTTATTTTCTCATTGCTATCATGCTTCTGAATACTTTTCGGAATTTTTAGCTCGATCCTAACATATTAAGCCTTGCCACCAGCCTCATGTAAAATTGAGGTTTTGCGATTTTCGAATTATGCAATTAGGTCTGATTTGTAGGTATTATTACTTAAGATTAAGTTACATAAACCTCTCAAAAATAAATTAGGGTTAATTAGAATTGATTTAAATATACAAAGCATTGATATAGTATAAGTATATGTGCAAAAAAAAAAAAAAAAAAAAAAAAAAAAAACCAGCTTAAAATTTGGTATTTCTTCTTATTTCTAGGGAAATTAGATGAAGATTGGCCTTTACCGAGGTTTATGCCCCCTCACTCCTGCGTAATTGTTTATCACTGTAGCCATCAGGCTTATTTTTGTTTTAGCAGGAGTGGGCCTCTTCCTTTTGGCAGTTATAAACAGTCCGTTTTGATCTTATTTTGATTTTACAGAAGATGGTTTAGTGTCCCTTTCTTGAAATCAGGAATTAGTTTCCTGTGGCGCTCTACAACCTGAAGCATGTACTGTCTTTGGGGCTCGTCCTTGGTAATATTATTTGAGTAATCTTGAATGAGCTTCACAGCTCTTTATGCAAGATCATTTACTACTTTGACACTTCTAACATATTCAAATGCTTTTTATATTCAGAATCTACGTTCCACTCACTTGGGTCCTTTGTCATCCATTCCATATCTATTCCCAGAGTTTGTAAAAGAAAAGTGTGTTTATTCCAATCAGCGAAATTAATTTCGTCGAAGAGTTTAATTTAGGGAAAGTGGGAACTCCCATTTTAAAACTGTTTACTTTTTCCATCTTCATAATTTTTTTTTAGCTATTTGGCGCTTTTCAGAGATCTAAATTTTATTTGAAAACAGTGAAAATGAAGCTAACTCTTCTGTCATATACCAAAAATGTCTTTCAAAGGTTTTTATAGCTGCTGAGGCCACATCTGAATCAATTTTACAATAAGAATTTAAATCTTGCCACAATTTTAGGTCATTTATTGCAGCATCACCTGCATTGGTAGCTGATAACCAGGGTTGTATATAAAAAAGCGATGTGAATGTGCAAAAGCGTTCAAGATTTTTTATTTTTTTGGAATCGTACCCAAGTTGACCACTGAAAGCGAACGTTTTAGCCGCATACAAAATGTACGCCATCCACCTTGCATGGTGATATGCTCCTGGCTTTAACCAATGCACACCACGAGGCGGAGTCCCTCCCAAGAGAATAAGCATAAGTTCCGCACTCTTTGTAATGATTTTTTGTCAGAACTTTGGGTCGTTTCTTGAAGAAAATTTTTAACATCTTCACAACGAGATTTTAAGGATCGATCTTTAAATTCAAGAATTTTGAAATTTTCTTTGTTGATGGTATTCCAAAACTTCTGAAAATTTTTAAAATCTAAATTATTTGGACTACTTGTATCGCCGAAAAGTTTTGACCAAACTGCTTGCAAGATTCTTTCCAGTATGTGGTGTCTACAAGTAAAAAAGAAAAGTTTTTTTTTTGAATAATTCTTCTAATTTTACACAGGCTCCATTTTTCCAGCCGGAGTTGGACGCCGTAGTGTCAAAAACAAGACCATATATATTGGATTCGACTTTCCATTCAGCTACTAGAGAATGAGTAGCATTCGCTTGTGTATTACCAGTGCCATCGACGATTTTTGGAACGCCAAGGAGCTTTCCCTCTTCATATCCTGGGGCACCAGATATCAACACTCCTAATCTTTCATAATCTTTCATCATCATCATCATCATTACGTGTACACGATGGATGATAGGGATTTAGCGAGCGTTGACGAGGAAGTAGATTTAGGCGTACGCGTAACTAAAGATTTAAAGGTTAGGAACCAGTGCCTGGAGTCTTGCGCAAAAGCTAATAGGATGTTAGGCTTCATAGCGCGTAATTTCGAATTTAAATCGAAGGATATTATATTGCCCCTTTACAAGTCCCTAGTCAGGCCTCATTTGGAATATGCCGTTCAGTTTTGGTGCCCGTACTTGCGTGAGGATATTGATAGGTTAGAAAGGGTTCAGCGTCGTGCCACGAAACTTATTCCGGCATTGCGCAATAAGCCTTATGAAGATAGGATTAAAGTGTTAGACTTGTATTCACTCGAAACTAGGAGATTAAGGGGGGAGCTTATTGAAGTTTTCAAAATCGTTAATAACATCGATAACGTAAATTTTGACAAATTGTTCACTTTCGATAATAGTAATACTCGCAATAACGGATTCAAGTTGCGTGGCAGACGTTTCATTACTAATATCGCTAAAAACTTCTTTACGTTTAAAGTAATTGATAAATGGAATAATCTTCCCGCGTCAGTCGTTCATTCTACCAGCGTTAATGTGTTTAAGAACCGTCTTGACAGACATTTTAAAAATATTAACGTTGTTTAAAATTAAAAAAGAAAGTTAACAACAGGAGCTCTGGTGGTGGTGCTCGAGGATGAGTCTGTTGACGATGAATGCCAGCTTGTGACATGCCAGCGTGTGATGCCAGCAATAAAAAAAAAAAAAAAAAAAAAATTAGACTAACACGAATGTAGATGTAGCTCATAGCGTAAACTAACCCACTTTTTGTTTAACTTTACCTACTTTTTTTTTTTTTCTTATCCTCCTTACTTTGCATGTCTCTAACTCTTTTCTTGCATGTTTGTAGTTTGCATGGTATGACAGTGAGTTAAGACTGTGTTTGCATGGTTTGTAAGCGTTCTTATTTTACTTCTTTTCATCTTTCACCCCTCTCCTATATTCTCCGACTATTTTTCTGACTTGTCGGCAGTGGCCGGCGGATGATGATGGTGAGACTTTTTCCCTCTTTTTCTGAATGAATGTTAACCCACGAATGATAGGTGTTGCTCCTTACTTAACCCCTTATTCTCCTCTCTTCTCTTAACCCCCTACTCTCTCCTTTCTCTCGGGCTAGCCTTAGAGTGGATCTTAGGGTCTTTGTTAGCGTTAGCTTCTGTAGATCTGTAGATCTGTAGATCATCATCATGCAAAATTTTTCCATCCCAATGAAGATTACAAAATTTTGGGCATACAAAAATACTTTTGATTTCTTCGCCTCTTTCTTGCCGCACTATTTTACTTGCTATCCTCGTACTTGTTTTAGACGTGATATTCTCCAAATCAACTCCCCCCCTCTGTTGCGATGGCAGCCACAAATGCAGTTCTTTGGCCAGAAGATAAATTTAAACAATCAGCCATTTCAGATATTTTTTTTACTTTTGAATGGGTTTCGTGGAAGTTCTAGTGTGATAGTTTTCGAACGCTTTCTTTTTATTTTTTATCAGAATTTGAAATCACATTTTCATCATTATCACTATCATCTAGTTCTAAATAATCTTCATCAACAATGTCTATCTCATCGTTAAGTTCGCTAGTTGAAGCCTCTTGTAGCTCTCTTCTTCGCATGTCTGTCTCCATTCTGTAAGTGAAATTCTCTTCCCTATTCCTTCTAGCTTGAACCTTTTTTGAATACTTTTTATCTTCGGATCCCAAAAGAATTTTTCTACCCTCTTTCATTGCATTTATGAAATCAATATCCTCTTTTTTCTGTTCTGTCGCCCTCAACCGATCAGTTTGAACTCTGCGTTCAGCATCTTTATGGGCAATAAAAAAAAATAGGAGTCAAGGTCTCTAACAAAATTTTCTTCCTTTACCTTGTTGGAATTGGAACCTTTCTTTTTTTGGAGTGTCCTATAATTCTCGTAAAGGTCTAAAATCTTTTTCTTGACTTTATCTTTACGTTGTGTTTCGATTCCTGATTTCATCCACTGCTTTTCTGTATCTTCTAATACTTTTTCAGCAATTGTACCGTTAAAATTTCTAAATTTCTCTTTCTTCATTGGTCCATCTTTTAGGTAGAAAAAATAGCGTAAAATGTCCCCCTTCGTTGGGATTCGAACATCAGAGTTTTTCGATAGGCTTTTCTATTAGCCATATTATATCATCTTTTCTTAAGGAAATATTTGAATTATCCTTTGATTTTTTATTTGGATGATCATTATTATTACCGTTTCCGCCTGCCATTGAAAATTAATTAATTATTGCTCTTCTTGACCAAAAAATAAGTTAAATTTTATAATAATTATTTAAGTTTATATAAACTCAAGTAAAACTACGATTTATTTAATAGATCCGCTATTTATGATAGGTTAATCTGAAAAAAAAATTAAAAAATATAAGTATTAAGTATAATAAATTAATTCAATAAAGCATATTTTTCAGCTGCCTGGTGGCAAGGCTTAGTATGTTTCAATGTAGCTAATATTTTTTTCTGGCATTAATATGATATAAAAGAATGAGAAGCAGCCCGGGGAGCAAAGTTTTATGAGCTTTTTTCAACATCTTTTAATTTTCGGAGCACCCTAGCAGGGCTGTGGAGTCGGCACATAAAAAACCGACTCCGACTCAGACTCCTCAATTTTTTGTCTATCCGACTCCGAAGGTATATTAATTCTAAATCTGCTATGATGATAATTACACAAGAGGCATTTCATCACCACCACGTGAAGCATCATCATCTGTGGTCATTGTTACGGTAACTTTGTCTGTAGTAAAGAATCTTGTAAGTGGTGCTTGTCGTTCAGTAGATTTCTGATCTTTTGTTAACTTTGAAGTAGTTGGAAGGTTTTTATTACCATCTTTCTCAATGACAACTTCTAAAATTTTGGGATGGAAACACTGCAAATGTCTTTTCAAATTTGATGCTCTGGTTGGTGCATTTTTATCAGAGCCAGTAAAACCACTGATTTTTGCTTCACATAATTTTTCATCACCATCATCTTCTATCATACACTGACACACGAAATGTTTCCCATCTGTGGTTATTGTAAAATATTAAAAAACTGCAGACTTTGTTGGAAGTGTCTTTGCCATTGTGAAAGGGGTTTTAGACTTGAAAGTTAAAAACTTATGAAATTTAGAAAGAACTCGAAATTAAATAAGCATTAAAAATAAAAAATATTATCTGAAAAGAAAAAATGAATTAATGGCATTAGTGTCTGAAATGGAAAACATTGTGTTTATTATTTAAGTGGTTTAACCACCATAGCTGCCAGTGATATCACACACAAAAACATATTTTATTAAAATTTATATTGAGGTCGGAGTCGGAGTCGGAGTCGGAGTCGGTACATTTTTACCGACTCCGACTCCAGCACCACCAAAATTGCTTCCGACTCCGACTCCACGACTCCGACTCCACAGCCCTGCACCCTGGATAACCTTGCAAGAGCGGAACGTACAGCTAGACGGATTGAAAGAATGGCTGCTGCGAATCCACGAGTGACTGCAGGTAATATTTGCCAAACATGAAGACTATCCAAGATCGATGTTCATCCCTCTACTGTATGTCGTACATTGAGAAAGAATGGTCTGCACGAAAGAGTTGCATGAAGAAAACCTATGCACGAAAAGCGCAAAAAGAAGCTCGTTCATCAAAATGATGGATTTGCATTGTGAAAGAAAGTTCTCTAAACAGACTAGTCTGAAATTGAATTATTCGGCAGAAACGAGGAACGGTATATTTGGCGAAAATCAAATACTGCATTCGAGGAAAAAGCATCCTTCCTACGGTTAAACATGGCGGTGGTAGTTTGCTTCTTAAGGGATGCTTTAGTGCTTCTGGTCCAGGAAAGCCTCTACTAAGAAATGTCGAAACCTTGTTGAAAAGTAACCAAAACGAATCATTAAGACTTTCAAGCGAAAGGTGGACACACAAAGTACTGTATCAAATAATTTTTTAAATAAATATAGGAAAACTTGTGCATTAACTTTTTTTTTATTTTCCTCAAATTCTTTGATGTTTTACATTATATGTCGGAGTTAAACTAACATTTTTTATATGTTAAATGTTTCCAAACGAACGGTAAACTTTTTATAGCTACCCTATACATGCACAAAAGATAAGGACGAGTATAACCGAAATCAATCAATCAATCAATCAATCAATCAATCAATCAATCAATCTCTCTCTCCGCAGGGGTATAAAGGTTATGCACGTTCCTTCTGGGTGTAGTAAACTTTATACTTGGGGTGTGACAACCCTCCGGTCCCGAGTCGTGGGATTCTAGAGAAATTGGATGCCAATTCCTTTAGGGTCTCTCTCTTTCGGGAGGGCGGGTGAAGTCTTGTACAAACCTGTCCCGTGGGTTACTAGGACCCCTTCCCATCCCTACTCTGTCCTTTTAGCTTAGGTTAATGATGTTCTCCTCTGACTGCAGAAAAAAAAAAACTTTTAGTATTAATCTTTTTCTCTACTCTTACGATTAGGACCCAACTGCTACCTCAGGCGTGGGAAGAGAGGCTTTGGAACCTCTATAAATAACACCATTTCACTTCAGTTGTAGGTAAATAATTAGAGGGGATAATAGCGGGTAGGATTGTTGACCATTTGGATTCCTACAAGCTACTTGGGGACTCCAACATGGGTTTAGACGGCATAGGTCGTCTCTCACCAAACATGCTCTAGTTTTTTCCACGTCATGTTGAGTGAGTATGATAAGAGTAGGGGCGATTGATTAGAAAGTCTTTGATAAGGTACCTCACCGCCGGCTAATGGCTAAAGTGCGCGTGCTGGGTATTGGTGGGGAAGTAGGTAAGTGGATTGAAAAACCGGCTGAAGAATGCCACAAAGTTAATCCTTCCATTAGGCATATGGGCTACAATCGACGCTTACGTGACGCGGGTTCAAAGGTGTCGATTTTAGAAGCATGTTTAGTTTAAATGATAACCCAACTCGCAACAATGGTTGGAAGTTGGATTTGAAACGTTTTAGGACTAGTATGTGTGGGAATTACTTTATGTATAAGATCTGACACGTGGAACAGGTTACCTTCAGAAGTTGTGAACAGTTCCTCTGTGGATCAGTTCAAGAAAAGGTTAGACAAAATCTTGCACACTATTTGAGGGTGTAGAAAATTTTCCCTGGCACCCGTTGCCATTGGTACCTCCTCGGTATGGGCCGCAAGGCCTTTTGAGGTACTTCTTTTCCTTGTAACTCTTCTCTCTCTCTCTCTCTCATGAGAACACTGAGGCATATGTCCGCCTGTGCAGAGAAGTGAAGGCGAAGGTAGGCTAGCCAAACGTAACGAAGAACTCCGGGTGGGAAGCCTCTATAAGGGGAACTCTAAGGAGTTCTTCAGTTATGTTAATAGTAGAAAGCCCATTAGAAGCATGATAGGTCCGTTAAAAGACATCGCTAATGTGCTGAATGAGTACTTTGCGGAAGTGTTCACCAGGGAGGACACCCGCGTCATCCCCGAGCCAGGCGTCAGGCACGAAGGTGCTGGCCTGGATAGTAGGGTGGGGTGAAACGCAATTCTTTGTGGAATATTTATTTGCTTCACCTATAATTTGCTGTATTGGGTTCTATAGATGACAAGTGATATAAAAGAAAAATCAATTTTGCCTACTAGCGCATTTTCGAGAAAAACAAAATGGCCGCTTGTCAAACATATAAAAATGCTTATAACTTGAAAAATATACATCCCATTAAAAGACACTATAGAATAAAAATGATTCAAAATAAAAATATACATTAGAAAATGCCCTTTTACAAATTATTTTCTCAATTTTAAATTTTATAAAAATTTACCTCGGTAAATATCACAATAAATCACTTTTTTCTAAATAAATGGAAAATTCTTTGATGACGAAGTATATTGCTTTGATAATAGTTAATAACCTTATCTAATTTTGAATATTCAAACTATAATCTACAACACTAATCAACGAGAGAAATTATTGACATTTTATTACCACAATCGCAGAAACATATAATCAATACACTTCCAAAAAGATCCCTTTTCAAAAATCGTGAAGTGTTTGCTTTTATGAAATTTTGGCTAATTATTTCAGTCTCTAATTAAAAGCTAATTGTCAAAAAGTGAAGTCATTTCTTTCTTGGTTTCCATACATGGCAGCAATGAACGAGACCTAATTCTTGTCTTATAATCCATCACGGGATTCTTGGGAATATACAGATGAGGCCGCATCGGTGACAAGTTTTATTGTCCTCTCGACACTTTGTGAATGAAGTGGATAATTCGGTAGGCACAGTTTTTTAACCCTAAGTGCATGGAGTTCAATACTTGTAAGCGCCATAGTGAGAGGTGGTTAAGTCAGCATTTCTTTGACCAGTAAAGAATATCATCCCATGCGTCTGCGTTGAAATTTATCTCAGGAACCTTAAATTCTCTGATTTTGGGCACATTTTCCGTCTTTGTCTAATGCTCATGATGAAATCAACTGCTCTGTTTCGTTTTTATTCTGATGTATCTGATAACATTGCTATCAGAACATTTTCGCAATGAGCAAAATGTGTGTTTCTAGCAATGTAAGGCTTCACTACATTCTGAACATCCTTTGGAAGATGATATATATATATATATATATATATATATATATATATATATATATATATATATATATAGTCTACTCTTGATATCGAACCAGCTTGGTCCATAATTTGTAACAATGAAGAAAATTATTGAATAAAGAGCCAATGAAGGAGTTTTATCTGCAATGTATAGGCGGCAGACACGATTTGCTAATGTCAGCCATCGAGAATTTTTCAGTGGTCCGGGTTTTGTATTTTCCAAATCTTTTAGGACATTCCCACTTCTTATAGCCACAATAATTTTGTACAAACACTGTTGATCTTGGCAAAGATCATTGATAACCTCATCTGATATATGTGTGTGTTAAATCAATGCACTCTCTAATTGATTTGAAATTGACTGCAGGCATTTTTTCACATTCTTTCAGTGCTACTCCGATTTTTCCAGTGAAACATGTTGGACCTTTTGTTTTACCATCAAAATGTTCAAATAAGTGTCGAAGGGGAAGTTCATTTGTATGCAGCAAACAAATGCTCCATTGTAACGGTTTTCTTTAGTTTTTCTTCTATGAGGTGGATGATCCCACACTTGGCACCTGTGTTGGTATTTGTACTGTCACATCCTATGAGACGAATGCTCTCATTAATAGCTGACTCTTGAAAGAAGAACAAACTATCAGCTATATCTTGAGCTTTACCAGAAGAAGGAACTACATTGGTTAAATATTCATTTCCTGGATCAGACACCAAAACATAGTGTTCCTCTCTAATGGAGTCTCCGTACCATTTGTTTCCTTTCTTTACCTTCACCAAAGTCTTGTCCTTTCTTCCGTCAAACAATATAGCAGATATGACAGCAGGATTAGTTTTACTCTCCCTCACCAAACTTTTTCTCATTTTCTCTCTTTCCCGTCGGATTTTGTTCTAGTCAATCAAAAGCGTACTTTCTTCTTTAGTGATTGCTCCATAATCAACTAAAGCAGCTGAAGCCAAAGCAGCTGCTGCTCGATCTGAAATTCCAAACCTGTCGGCTTCCATCGCTATAGTAGGCAATGGAAGTCTCATTTGACCTTGTATGGCAACTGACTCATAGTCTGATTCACTCTGATGTGGGTCTAATTCATATTGTGTGGAAGTACTCTCTACATCACACTCTATTTCGGTTTAAATAGGAGTCCTTCATTTCTCTTCTTCTTTTAACCATTCCTTCTTCTGTCCGCAATTTCCTAGACTGCATTTTTTGAGTTCTTTTTGTCATGACTTAATCAACGCCCCCTATTTTCATTGTACGCGTCGATTGCTGATCCTGTAAAAACATAAGCTCTTCTTTTGGTACCTTCAGTTCTCTTCGACAGGTGCATCTTATGTGAACATCTTCGCAGCTCTCAGGGCAGCCAAAGTTTTGATGGGAGATAAAAGGGCATTTACAGGCAGATATCGAATAATATTCCAAGGGTCCATTAAAATTTTCTCTCATTTTGACACTACTTTTTGATCTACTAAGATCGTTTGCTTTGCGATGAACGCTTTAATTTGATATAAACTGATTTGTCAGCTATTGCAGGAATTGAAGCTTTTTTTCCAAATCAGAGTATATCTTTAGTAATTTTGTTGAAAATATCAGTTGTTGTTGTTGTTGTTGTTGTTGTTTTAGCCGAGTCAGCCCACCCTGATCGAGCAGTCGGCGGCACGCAGGTAACCGATCGCCCTCTCCGGGAGTGGACCAGAGGTTCAGCGCACTAGTGATATTGTGGTGTGTTCGTTGTGTTGTGCTACAGCGGTACAGTCTGTCATAATGTGTTCAATTGTTGTTGTGGTCCTGGCACAGTGGCACGTGTCGTCTATGGAGTTGTCTAGTGTGTGTTTATAATGTCCGTAAGTTTGGGGGTGATGTCCACATCGGAATCGTGCTAAGTTAACTCGAGCCGATCTGCTCAGGCTATGATCTCTGACCTGTTAATGGGTGACGGCTTCGCACCTAGGACCGCATTCGGACCGAGTCATGTCAGTGCTTTGGGGTGTAGGTGTGTCTGTGTGTGTGTGTTGTGTGTTTTCTGTACTGTGTGATGTCTGTGGGGCGTGGTATGGAATGGAGTATTTGGTTATAATGTCTCTCTGGTGTTACCTAATGGTGCGAGGTGTTGTGCATGATTGTACATGTAGTGGTCAAGGTGTTGTGGGTTAGTTTGTCGCTGCTGCCATGAATTGTGTTCCCTCATGTCTAAATGTTCCTAACTTTCAGTATTTTTGTTTCTGTGTGCAGGTGTTCTATTGGTGTTGTTTGAGTGCATCCTGTAATGATACGAAGTGCGTTGTTTTGTATTGTCTGTAAGGTGTTGTGTGTGTGTGTTTGAGATAATGGTGCCCAGCATGGGCTAGCATAGTCCATAACTGAGCGAATATTGCTTGTAATATGAGTGATGTTGTTTCCTGCTGGTGTCCAAAGTGGTTTGCAAAAGATAATGTGTTGTATGATTGACCCCAAGTATTTTGGTCCCGAGTGTGTGTGGAATGTTGATGTTGTTTAGTGTGAGCTGTGAATTACCTGGTGTTCTTTTGTGTTGCTTGTAAGCAAGGTGATGGTTGATTTTGTGGGCGTACTTTGAGTCTATTGTGTGTGAGCCAGTCTGTATACTGTTTATGTATGTTTGTAGGTTATTTGTAGCGATGTGCGACTGTTGTGGGTGGATGTTAGAGTGATGTCATCTGCATATGATAATAAGGTAAGCTTGTATCTATGGGTGTTGGAATGTCATGCATCATGTATAAGTTGAAGAGTGTTGGTGAGGAACAGAGCCTTGAGGGACCCCGTTCGGAAAAAGCTTGTTTTTGGATGACTTGCCATTAAATGTGACATGTGAGTATCTTCCTGAAAGATAGTTGCTCAGCCACCTTTTGGTGTTATTGTGCATGTTTGTGTTGAGTATTTTGTTTATGAGAGGGAAGCGTGGGATAGCATCAAATGCTTTACTAATGTCTATTGTTGCTAATATTGTACGTTGAGCTGGTCGTCTGGAGTTGATGCCATCCACGATGTGCTGCATGAGGTTAGTGAGTAATGGCGTGGTTGAGTGGTGAGGTCTGAATCCATGTTGAGTAGGCGATAGTGGAATGTGTGGGTTGGTGATTTGTAAGATTAGTCTTTCTGTTACTTTGGAAGGTGTGCATAGTAAAGTAATGGGTCTATAGGAAGCTGGTTCTGTTGGATTTTTGTTTAGTTTGAGTAGTGTAATAATTTTACCTTGTTTCCATATGTCAGGAATAATACAGTGTTGGTATGAGTATGTGCTGATATTTGTGAGATCTAGTATTCCTTGTGGGCCCAAGTGTTTAAGGTGTATGTTAGATATGTTGTCTGGTCCAGTAGCCTTCGAATTCTTAATGTTTTTGATGATCTTGTTGGTCTGGTCTGTATTGAAGGGTGTAATGACTGTAATGGTCGTGTCGAGTCTGTACGTTTTCTTGTGTCTGGCTGTTTGTCTGTGCGTTTCTGGTTGTTGTCTCTGTTTAAGTGACTTATCTTTGCGTAGTGATTAACTAGAATGTTAGCTTGTGTATATATGTTGGGATATTATTTTGGCTGCGACAGATAGCCGCGTGTGAGGTGTGAATGCCGCTGTTAGAGTGGGTAATGCTGTTTATAGTCTTGTATAGCCTGGATGTATCTGTGGAGTGGTTTAGTGTTGTTATGAATTCCCTGAATGTTTGTTTGTTTTTCTTTGAGTTGTTGTTTATTTCTGTGTTGAGCTGTTGTATCTGCTGTTTTATGGCTTATGTGTGTGGTGTTTGTGTGTTATATTTAAGGTTGTTACGTTGCCTTATGAGGTGGGCTATTTCTCTAGTGTAATTTGGGTTGTATTTCCTAATGTTGCCCTTGGGTATGTATTTGTTTGCATTATTGATGATCTGATTAAATGTTTTCAGTGTTGTATTGATGTTTATGATGGGTGTGCTGTTTAACGTGGTGAATTGTTCCTCAGTCTGTATTTTGAACTGTTCCCAATCAGCTTTCTTGTAATTTCTGTAAGTGTGCCTAAGGCTGTTGGGGAAGTGTAGAATGTGTTGTAATGATGATTGGCAGGTGGTCTGATGACAGTTGTTTTTCTGTTCGCCATTGTGTATGTGTTGCTAGTGAGGGGGAACAGAACGTTGTCTGGGGAGGAGTTTGAGTATCCTGCTTGATGTGGTATGTGTGTATGTTCTTCTGTATTGTTAAGAATGAAGAGGCTGTTTAGTTGTGTGGCTATGTTGGCGCCTCTGGTGGTGTTTTGGTTGTGCAGGTACCAACTAGTGTCTTTAGCGTTGAAGTCTCCTCCTAAGATGACATTAGTGAGAGAGGCCAGATTGTGTAACTGTGGATTGTAATTGGCTGGCACCTGAGGTGAACTATCTGGTGGGATGTAAATGTTGATTAGTGTGGTGTTGTGTTGTGCGCGTGTTTTAATGTTAACTGCCTGTATTTCTATCGTGTTTTCTGCTTGGATTGTGTTTGTAATGTTTTGGGTAGCATCAGTGTAGCTAATGTTTTTACGTAAGTGATGAGTCCACCCCCGTTACCCCCAGTACGATCTTGACGGATCGCAGTGAAGTCAGGGATGGTGGGTGTTTTGTGTGCGTGTTTTAGTTTTGTTTCTTGTATAAATGCCATGTGAATGTTTTGTTTGTGTACGAATTCCCTAAGCTGCATGATTTTGTTTGAGAGGCTATCTACGTTGTACTGTAATATGTTAATAATATACTTCTGTATGTGTCTCATGGTGCTATTTTGTCTGTCTTTGTGTATGGTGACATGTGTAAGTTGTAGTGGGGCCTGGATTTGTCTTAATGTCGCCAGAGAGTAAGTAGTTCGGGGAGCTTGCAATTGCTCCCTGTAATTGAAAAAATAGCACGCTGAGAATAGGTCCGGCCCCGGTAGCCGATCGGCACTCTGACCGTGCCACGCAACAGGCCGTCGACTGCCAGTCTGGCCAACGGTAGACAGCCCGCTGCACGGAGATTTGAGGAAGTTTGGTCACCAGCGCTTTGATGTTTTGGTTTGACGTCGGCTCTTCTTCGCGTTGATGTGTCCCGCGCTGGAGGATGCAGCCACTGTTAGAAGCTTCCTCGTCAGCTGCTAACACGTTTTTCACGTTGTTCTAGCTACCTGTTCAGAGGTTTTTTACAAACAAATCTGTTTTCTGCTCAAAACGGCTCTTTCTAATTTTAAAATTGATTAGTCAAGGAAGGAAGATGTTGACTTCTATTTTGCAGCAACAGTTGATGATATTTATGTTACTTTATTGATTAATGAAAATGATTAGGCTCTTCGAGTTATAAAAGATTTCTTTCGTAATAATTGATAAATACGAAACACTTATGCTTAGACTACTCAAGTTGATGAAGTTTTCTCTTTCTCATATATTGTATCGACGTAATACTGTAAATATATTTAAAGTTTCTGCATAAATAACTTGTGTTTCACAAAAAACAAAGACTTCCCTCAATCTTCTATCACATCCAAACAGTCCAAACCAAGTTCTCTCTCTCTGAGTTACAGTATGTGAAGTCACTGAAGTGGCTTCTTTTAAAAAACATGGTATTGGCCCACCTGTTTATTGTTGGCAATGTTTAAGAGGAAGCTCTTGTGCGGTTCCAAATATAAAATGTGATTTTGATTGACTCCTTGTAGCTCTAATGTTTGAAGCAGAAGCCCTATTTGTTACTAATTATCAGAAATTACCAATTCCAAATCCAACAAAAACCTGAAAAATAAAAAATTTCATTAAACATCTGAAACATTTATATGAGGTAGAAAATGTGAAATAAACAATTTTTGCTTCAGCAAACGTTTTTGTAAAAAGAATACTTTTCGAGTTAGGAAGCGTATAATGACTGGCTGGCGGCCAATTTTTGGGGGAAAATGGGGTACTTAGGATGAATTGAAAATTTTTTAATTCTCTTTTTTTTTATCACCCTTCAATCCACCTTATTACCAGTGAAGCAATAGTGGAAAAAATTTTCACCCCACCCTAGTGGATAGTGTTCGGTGTACAGCGACAGTCGTTGCCGATAAAATAGACAAACTGAGCGCGTTTAAGGCTCCTGGGCTAGACCAGTTCCTCCCCAGAGTGTTGCGGGAGGTGCGCGATCAGGTGGCTCCACACCTGGCTACAGTCTTCAACAAATCGTTGGAGACGGGCCAGGTGCCTGGTGACTGGAGGGAAGCCAATGTGACCCCTATCTTTAAGAAAGGAGATCACGAAAGTCCAGGGAATTATCGTCCCATTAGTCTCACTTCAGTTGTAGGTAAATTATTAGATGGGATAATAGTGGATAGGATCGTTGACCATTTGGATTCCTACAAGCTGCTTGGGGACTCCCAACATGGGTTTAGACGGCATAGGTCGTGTCTCACCAACTTGCTCGAGTTTTTCCACGTCATGTTGAGTGAGTATAATAAGAGTAGGGCGATTGATATACCTTATCTCGACTTTGAAAAAGCCTTTGATAAGATACCTCACCGCCGGATAATGGCCAAAGTGCGCGCGCTGGGTGTCGGTTGGGAAGTAGGTAGGTGGATTGAAAACTGGTTGAAGAATAGGCGGTAGAGGGTTGTAATTAAAGGGGATAACTTGGGTTGGGCCTCGTCACTAGCGGGGTTCCTCAGGGTTCCGTTTTGAGGCCACTGTTATTTGTCATTTACATAAATGATATAGACGGTGGCATCATCAGTAGGATAGCCAAATTCGCTGATGACACGAAGCTTGGGGCCAATGTTGGGACGCCAGAGGCGATCGAGCGACTGCGTTCGGACCTAGGTAGGATAGGAGAATGGTCCGAAAAATGGCAAATGCCGTTTAACTTGGGTAAATGCAAGGTGATGCACATTGGCTACGCCAATCCCAAGTCCGACTACTCTATGTTGAGGAGTAATATTGAGGCCACTGATTTGAAAAAGGACTTGTGTGCTAATTAGCAGCGACCTTAAGTTTATCAAACAGTCCGTAGAGGTGGAAAAGAGAGCCCAGAAGCTGTTGGGTTAGTGAGGAGGCAATTTCGATTTCGGAACAAGGAGATTGTGCTCTCTCTGTACAATTCCCTGGTTCGGCCGCACCTCGAGTATGCTGTGCAGTTCTGGTCGCCCACCCTCAGGAAAGATATTGAGGCTGGAGCGAGTCCAGGCGAGGGCCACAGTTAATCCCTTCCGTTATGTATATGGGCTACAATCGACGCCTACGCGCCCTGAATTTGTTTTCGCTGGAAACTCGGAGGCTGCGCGGCCAACTGATCGAGGTTTTCAAGGTCTTACAGGGGTTGAACAATGTCGATTTTAGAAGCATGTTTAGTTTAAATGATAACCCAACTCGCAACAATGGGTGGAAGTTGGATTTGAAACGGTTTAGGACTACTGTGTGTGGGAATTATTTTACGTAAAGATCTGTGACACGTGGAACAGGCTACCTTCAGAAGTTGTGAACAGTTCTGTGGATCTGTTTAAGAAAAGGTTAGACCGAATCTTGCACACTATTTGAGGGTGACAATTTTTCCCTGGCCCCCGTTGCCATTGGTACCTCCTCGGTATGGGCAGCAAGGCCTTTCGTCTCTCTCTCTCTCTCTCTCTCTCTCTCGTGCCAGGGAAAAATTCACACACAATTCATACAAGGGATTTACTTTGTGGCCCTCGCCTGGACTCGCTCCAGCCTGTCAATATCTTTCCTGACGGTGGGCGACCAGAACTGCACAGCATACTCCAAGTGTGGCCGAACCAGAGAATTGTAGAGCACAATCTCCCTGTTCCGAAATCGAAATTGCCTCCTCATAGCCCAGAAGCTGTTGGGTTATTTCTTTTCAACCTCTACACACTGTTTGGTAAACTTAAGGTCGCTGCTAATTAGCACGCCCAAGTCCTTTTCCAAATCAGTGGCCTCGATATTACTCCCCAACATCGAGTAGTACGACTTGGGATTGGCGTAGCCAATGTGCATCACCTTGCATTTACCCAAGTTACACGGCATTTGCCATTTTTCGGACCACTCTCCTATCCTACGTAGGTCCGCACGCAGTTGCTCGATCGCCTCGGGCGTCCCAACATTGGCCCCAAGCTTCGTGTCATCAGCGAATTTGGCGATCCTACTGACAATGCCACCGTCGATATCATTTATGTGACAAACAACAGTGGCCCCAAAACGGAACCCTGAGGAACCCCGCTAGTGACCGAGGCCCAACCCGAGTAATCTCCTTTAATTACAACCCTCTGCCGCCTATTCTTCAGCCAGTTTTCAATCCAGCTACCTACTTCCCAGGCCCGGATCAAGGGGGGAGGGGCACAATGGGCATTTGCCTTGGGCCCCCGATGATGAAAATATAAACATATCGGTGGATGATAGATATCAGTGGTATTGGTGGATCTTTTGGATGAGCAGTGTTGCCAGATTGCCTGAATAAGAACAAGATTGACATTACCAATAAGATGTTGCAGTCGACAACTATTGACCTGCGAATTGCTGTTGACTTATTGAAATCGCTGCTCTGTTACCTTAACTCGTTGCGTAATCGTTTTGATGTTTTTGAGAAAGATACACAGGATTTATGTGGCAATATGGAATACAAAGTGACTCGTACGAGACAGCGTAAACGGCATGCCGATGACAGCACTTCGACGGAATCCATTTTTTTGTAGACGCGATAAATTTCGAGTCGAGACGTTCCTCCCAATAATTGATGCGTTGAAGTCAGCGTTGGAGAATAGAATGTCTGCATACAAGAACGTACGCGATCGGTTCAAAGTAGTGATAGAATGTTGCGAAATGGCGGATGAAGACATCAGAAGTGAGGCTAAGAAATTTGCCGAAATGTATCCAAATGATGTGAACCATGAAACATATGGTGAAGAACTAATTCAGTTTTCCAATTTTGCAAAGGAGAGAATGTTCAAAACCAGCTGCGCAATTACAGTTATTGCATGAACTTGGAATTGAGCAAACATTCCCGAATGTGCATGTGGCTCTCAGAATGTACCTCTGTCTGATGGTAACTAACGCTTCGGATGAGCGTTCGTTTAGCAAACTGGCGCTCATCAAAAACAAGTTATGCTCGACGATGCATTGGTCGCACTGAGCATCGAAAGTGATGTCATGAAAAAAATCGATGTTGATCGCACAATTGATGCTTTCTTAAACTACAAGGATCGAAAATCCCACTAATTGAGACTGGTGTTTTTGAAATAAAATGGTTAATATGATGAAATATGATAATAAATGATGTTCTGATTTGTTTTTTATTAGGGCCCCTTAACGTAATGTGCCCTGGGCCCCCCCCCCCCGAACCCATGATCCGGCCCTGCTACTTCCCCACCGATACCCAGCGCACGGACTTTGGCCATTAGCCGGCGGTGAGGTACCTTATCAAAGGTAGATATGGATGATCTTTAACTAGATTAACACGAAGCAGTGATGCTTTCATATTATGAACCACGTAAGAAAAGCCTCGTCAGTACTTTGACTGCCTATTTGCTTGTCACTGTTCCTGCGAGCTGTTCGCACCCTAAAATAGGCGTATGGGAGGGACGGTGCTCTGTGTAAAAGATGTTCAACTCTTCATACTTCCACTTGAACTATGAATGCATCGATGATTATACATATACATACATATACACACACACACACACACACACACACATATATATATATATATATATATATATATATATATACTGTATCGTGGCACATAACACCTTGAATTTTCAGAAGAGTACGCGGTGAACATAAGGTTGAAAACCCTTTCATTCGAATATTTGATTTTACATTTTAATTTTAATATTTGCACAATTTCCTTTGTTTGAACAGTGACCGTTTGGAGCGCGACTTGAAATTCATTCTTAATTATTAAGTTAATTTAATAGTGAATTCGAAGATGGAAACGGCGGTTAATTTACGAAGGGAAATACAAATAAGAGCCAAGTCCTTTATTCGGTCACATTGACCATTTTACTGGCAAATTTTATGATCATCATATATCGGGTCTTCCAAACGTTTCGAGATTCCTACTTCCATCATTATTAGTAATTTAAAGCAAACTTAGAACTGCGAAATTTGCTCACATTCTATTTGAAATATATATTTTAATAAGTTAATTTTAACTAAAAATTAAAGTTTTCTTTAAATTTAACTCTTCAAATAAAATACATTTAAAAAAGTAATAAATTGTAACAATGTTCAATTTAATAAATTTAAAAATAAAAATATAAAATTCTGAAGCATCCGAGATTGAAATTTATTAATAGTTAATAAAAAAATCAAATGTGCACACAAAACGTTCCTCGGCAAACAAACTATTTTTATGAAAAGGGATACAACACAGTATATGCGCAAAAATGTCGAAGGGGTAATTGGGGGGGATGGGAGATAAGGGGGAGAGGGGAGTGCCAGTGCCAAGTGGGAGAGGTGACGTCTGCTCTCTCTCTGTCCCTATATATCACATTAAATAAATAATTTAATTAATCAAGCATGGACATTGGACACACCATGGTATTTATAGAATTAAAACCTTATATACTGTATATGGATACTGCGTTCTCTCTCTCTCTCATATATTATATATATATATATATATATATATATGTGTGTGTGTGTGTGTGTGTGTGTGTGTGTGTGTGTGTGTGTGTGTGTGTGTGTGTGATTTTGATGGGCGGAGTTAAAACTAGTGAAACTTCTTTTTAAAGCCAATAAGAACACAGCTCAACACTTTCCATTGTATATAATTTAATTATACAATAATCCTTATTATAATTTTCGTACGCTAATCATTATAAATTAAATGATTTAAAAGGGTTTTAACATTAGTTAAAAAAGAAGCCCGTTTCAAATACTGACCGCCAGCACCGCAAAGCCTAGCAAAGCCTAGCAAAGCCTAGTGCCGCCCCTAGATAAATCGAGGGTGTCATTATTTCTCGATATATTCCCGAAGATGGCGTTACAATCTTCAGGTTTTATTTGAAAGTTTACAAGAATACCTAGCCTATGACGACTGTTATAAAATTTGGTTGTTTTTTCATTTAAGTCATTGATACTCAGTGGGTGCAGTATCACCCTCCAATGTGCGTTTGTAAAATATAGAGGCATTGAGGCTATGGATGCACTAGGAGAAAGAACCAAATAACACGCAAATTTAAGTATTAAATCCATTGTAGCAGTTGTAATGTAATCTAAAATTAGATTAGAGTAATAAATATCAATGTATTTATTGTATTTTGATTATTTTTCAAATAGAGTAAAGTTGCCAATGGTCGCGCACCGGTCCTTGTGTCTGAAACTCCACACAAAATACTGTTACAGTGAAAGAAAGGTTTTTTCCAATAGTCCGGTAGCACAGACCCTGAAAAATATCATATCCTAGTCAATACTTGATGGATTTTGATGATCTTGGTGTCATTTCTAGGGTTTTTTAGAATGACGAGTCGATCTGGAGGGGTTGCAGATACTTTTGGAATCGTTTTGACCTACATTCGTCAATACTCAAGGTCATTGGAGGTCAAACGCCCCCCGAAATAAGGAATATCCCATATCCCGGGCAGTCGTGATATTTTGGTGATCTTGCTGTCGTTTTTATGGTTTTGGGCGAGACTGAGTAGTTCTATAGGGTTTAAAATGAAATCGGGGATTATTTTCACCATGGTAAGGTGAATTCCAATGTGTCTAATTATTCCTCTTATTTTTTTCAGGTTGTTGAGATTATTGCTGATGGTGCTGCCCACCTGGTGGTTTGATGACGTCTTGGTTGTGCTGATTCCAAAATTGTTTTTTGACTGCTGAAATCAAATCTCCGAAATCAAGCACTCGGGCAATGAGAAGCAAGAGCAGCAGAGTTCACAAGCTGGGCCTCAACACCCCATTGCCTACAAGAGACGCTGTTCTCACGTGCACCGCGAACAAGGAGCAACAGGCTGCTCTGTGAGCAAATCCTTGCTGACAGTATCTCGCAACTGTAACCCAAGACCATGAGCTAGTGCTTGCAGGATGGCAGACCATATCGACTTCCATTGTGCGAGGCAGGAGTCGAGCAGCATTGGAGCTCTCTATCTCATGAAGAGGCTGACGTGATAATAACAACACACTATCGCACAAGCTGAGAAAGATTCTGATGCCCGCATCTCCATCATTTGTGATGACAGAGACGTGTTTGCCATGCTGACTCACTTCTATGAATTTAAGAAACTAGGCTGTCCCATGATTATGGAGTCTCCAGTGCGTGGCAGAAAATCAGTGGACATCCGAGCAACTGTAACTCAGCACAAAGACATCATCCCACAAATCCTCAAACTACACGCTTTGAGTGGTTGTGACAGTTGCAGCAATACATGGCATCGGCAAAGTCACTGCCATTGCCACAGCCAAGAAGGGTCGGAAGCTAGACAAGCTGGGGTCCCTTGATGCATGCTTTGACCATATCGAGAAAGAGGGAACGGCGTTCATTGTTGCATGCTATGGGGATAAGAAATCCTCATCTCTTACTGAGTGTCGTCAACGAGTATGGGCTCAGAAGACAGGGAAGTCGGGAACTGCTGCACCCAAACTATGTTCTCTACATTATGGGTGGAAGAGAGACGAAACAAACAGAGTTCTCATCCCAAAAACAGTTGGTGAAGGAGTGTGCTTAGCACCAGATGAAGTTCTGAAGCTAATCAGATGTGGGTGTGAATCACAATCAGCATGCAGGGGGAGTCGCTGCGGCTGCATGGGACGCGGAATCCCTTGCACAATGTTCTGTGCATGTGGCAGCGGCTTGGATTGCAACAATCCATTGACCCAAAACGCAAACTAAGAGCAGACTGATGATCCTGACGATCCTGACACAACCAGTGGCGGTCCTAGCTTACATGACGCCCTGGGCGAACCTCACCTTCAGCGCCCCTCCCCCCTGTTCGCCAACACACACACATTCGAATCCCCCAAAATAAAGGACAGACATAACTCTTTCACAAAATAACTTTTTATTGGACTAATTGTTGGAACTTCAGAACCAAAACAAAGACTCAAATTTCTGAATTTTACAAATCCTTCATCACGTAAATAGAATAACTCACTTAAGAGAATGTAATTATGATACTATGAACAGGAAAAATACAAATTAAATTGCACAACTGCCATAAATAAACTAGAGAATCAAATTTCTAAATTGTACAAATGCTCTATCACATAAATAGAATAAGACACTTAAGAGAGGGTAATTATTATGCTACACTTTGAACAAGAAACAAAATAAATTGCACCACAGCACAACTGCCATCTAAAGCCTGACTCTTCTTACCTTCCTTGATGCAAAGTCATGAATTAAATCATCATATGAAATCTGCTCAGCAATTGTATGATTTATACTGATGATGGCCAGACCGGTAAGGCGTTCCTGTGACATAGTTGACCTCAGGTAGGATTTGATGAGCTTCAGCTTTGAAAAGCTCCTCTCTGCTTCAGCAACAGTGACTGGAAGAGTAAGACCAATTCTGAGAGCAGTCCACAAATTTGGATATATTTCAGAGAGCTCCCTTTCATGGATAAATGTCAGCAGTTCAAGCAAGGATATGGTCTTTGATGGCAAGTCAGGCAAGTTCTTCAGCTCCTGTGCAAGCTCTCTGCCATCCAAGTCAGATTGTCCCTTAAAGTGTAGTGTAGTACTAAGGTTCACACATTGTTCTGTCAGCTCCTCAAATGTGAGATTTTGGAAATGTGTCAGCACTCCAAACTTCTCTCCCACAATTTCCAACGTGGAAAATCTTTCCTGAATGGCTGATGTTGCAGCATCAACCACTGCATTGAAAAATGTCACCTCCAGCTTCTTCAAAGCATCAATCAAGGGCTCATCAGATGCTTCATAGGAGAAGTGCCGCTTTGTGGACCTCAGCCGTTTTTGTTTTAACACAGCCTCCACATTCATTTGTTCACAGATATCTGTGGCTGCCATTTGTGCAGCCACAAAACCTGTTGCCCTGTAATTGCGGAGACCTCTCTCTGTTTTTTTTAGGAGATTTACTGCAACATCAACGTGCATGCTAGGAGACTGCATCTGCTTGCTCACATGCTGAATTTGGCACAACAGGTCATGCCACACCACTGAACAAATGGCGAAGCGGTATGACCCAACCTCCTCTGACAGAGATTGAGCCTCGACCTTTATTACAGAGTCTTTGGTGTGGTCCCTCACCTCGATCAGTGCATCTCTCACTGCAGCTGCCTGATATCTCAGGGGCTCCACACTCTTGATCTTGCTTTCCCACCTTGTATCAGACCACATCTTCAATGTGATGTTCACATGTTTTTTCAAAATGGCCCATCGTTGTGTGGAGGCTGAAAACAAGTTGTAAAGCTTCTGCAAGATGCCAAAGTAACTTGTGGCATCAATAGATCCCTTAGCAGCATCGGCCACAAGCAAATTCAGAGAATGAGCCCCACATGGAACAAACAGAGCTCTGGGATTAATTTCTAGGAGCCTGGATTGAACACCCTTGTTTTTTCCCCTCATGTTGGCCCCGTTGTCGTATGATTGTCCTCTACAGTCCATGAAAGGAACTTTTAGCTCATCCAGTCTCTTCAGAATCAGAGATGCCAAATGTTGACCAGTGGACTCCTCTGCCTCCAAAAACCCCATGAAATGTTCCTTTATATGGGGCTTCCCCTCCAGTGACACAACCCGAATCACAACTGACAACTGTTCAGTGTGGCTGATATCTGGAGTGCAATCTAGAATTATTGAAAAAAACTTTGATTGTTTGATGTCGCTCACCATTGCTGAAATGGTCTTGCTGCTCGACAAATCAATGAGTTCGTTTTGTATGTGGTGGCCGAGGTAGCTGGTGTGACTGGAGGTCCCTTTTTGGACACGGTTAATGTGCTCTTGCATTATAGGATCAAATTGTGCCATCAGTTCAACTTCTTTCAGAAAATTGCCATTTGATGGTGAGAACAATTTTTCTGTATGTCCCCTTAGTGCCAAATTCCTAACTGCCAGAGAATGCACAATAGCAGTGAGACGTGTCAGCACCGCTCTCCATCTCAACTTCTCAGCCTCCAGAAGTGCCATCTCCTGCTTGTCAATGGTCTCCCCCTTTCTCATCCTCACTGCCAGTTCTTTCCAGATTTTCATAGAATTTAGGTGTTCTGAACTGTTGTCATGTGATGTGAGCAATGAGCTTGCATGCTTCCAGTCCGAGAGTCCCAAACTTGTTAAATTTATTTTCCTCTTGGAAAATAATGTACAACAGAAACAGAAAAGGCTGTTGTTTTTTAAGGAATAGACCAACCAACTTCTGGTTATATTTTCCCCACTAACCAATGACTTCCTGAAGTATTGATGGTGGAAACTTCTTCCGTCACTGTCGTTTCTAGGGAATACAAAGTCAGATGGTACTTGACTTGGTCCCCTGGAAACCAGTTGTGTCCGAATTCTCTCAGTCAGAACTGAAGGCCAGTTAGCAGGGTCGGTGGACAGAGACTCATCCTCAGGAGGCGATTCTGCTCCAGGCATTTCTAATAGAAAGAACAAGAGCATTACTCATTAGTATACACACCTAAGTTAGATAACACATTATTCACAGCACTTTGTTATGGTGGTGGTGTTATGGAATTATGGTGGTGAAACACCACACATACCCAGTAACCCAGACCCAGTGATAATAACATTATAATTTATAACTATTTGCAAAATGCTTTGCAGGGATGCACACACATACACATACACACACACGCACACACTCACAGACATATGTGCACACAAACTCACCTGAAGAGTCCTGCCGGGGAGAAGTAGAAGCAAATGGGTTTCATCCTCAGGATCAGACTGCATTTGTGGAGACATATGTGAGGCTGAGGAGGTAGATGGCTCCTCAGCCTCAATAATGGCAGAAGTAGACGGCTTCTCATCCTGGCTAGTGGCAGAGGGTGTTCCAAAATATTTCAAAAGTGCCCCTGCAAATAGTAAAATAGAACATAACAGACCAATGCATGAATAGGCTAGTACAATTAATTTAACATGTTATTAAGCACAATTTATTAAACTTTTAGAATAGGAAACAAATGAATAATACAACCTCCTTGGTTAATGGCTAATTATATACATAATAGTACACTTCAAATGACTCAGAAAGCTATATCACAAAATAGCAGTGCAATATAGCAGTGAAGAGTAGATGACATAGCTCTATACCTTTATCTTTTGCTCGTTTCTCCTCTTCTTCTTTCCTCTTTTTTCTAAACTGAGCACCTGATAGCTTTGACCTCTTCTTATCCATTTGCAGTTATTTGACAGACCTTAGTGGCTTAGTGTGAAGATTCGTTCTGTAATAAATAATATACATTTCACTATTTAACCAAACCCAGAAAAATAACATTACATATGTTAAAGTATGGGCCTTTATTCCCAATAATATTAATCTGGAAGCATTTTGCATTGTTTAGGTCTTTTATGGGAAGGTTTATGGAAAATGCAATAGATGGTTTTTTATTAATAAAAATATATTTATTGATCTTTTATTATTTATTTTATTTTATTTTTTATTTTTATTTATTTCTTTATTTATTTATTCTTATTTTTATTTTTATTTTTTTTGCAGGCGCTCATGCCGCCCCTCCACAAATGCCGCCCTGTGCGGCTGCCCATATTGCCCATATGAGGAACCGCCACTGGACACAACCATGTCTTTTGATATTTGCCCCTCAATAAATGGTTATCTAATGTGAACAACTGTGTCAAAGTTGTCAATGCCAATCCCCCAGCTAGGTGTGAGCCTTGTTTTGCTTACGAGGTCATATCTTGTAGCTTTGCAACCTTTCATAGAATGCATGTGCCCTGCACTTCAGCATAAATTGTGGTTTATATCCGAATATCCATATCCATATAATGTGGGTTGTCATTTAAGCATTATGATTTGGTTTTACCTGCAGAAAAGATGTTAAGTGCTCAGCAGTTAGCTAGATTGTAGAAATTGTCACTGAAATAAAACAAATACAGTGATGTCAACTGTGGCATTATCATATTTCAAGGCCAAACTTTAACCTCAAATGACCTTGACTTGACCCATGGAGTTGCAAAATGATATCCTAGTGTTATCATATGCCTATAGAACTACTCAGTCTCGCCCAAAACCATAAAAACGACAGTAAGATCACCAAAATATCGCCACGACTGCCCGGGATATGGGTTATTACTTATTTCGAGGGGCGTTTGACCTCCAATGACCTTGAGTATTGACGAATGTCGGTCAAAACGACTCCCAAAGTATCTGCAACCCCTCCAGATCGACTCATCCTAAAAAAAAACTAGAAATGACACCAACATCATCAAAATCCATCAAGTATTGACCAGGATATGGGATTTTTCAGTTTCGCCGGCCATCTTGGAAAATGGCGGCCATATTGAAAAAGTCAAACGGGGATCAGGTGTACACCCGATGGATTCTTGAATGGGGTGGTATAAGCTTTCAAAGTATGTCAAAATTTGCTTTATAACAAACAATGCAGGGTTCCCACCCCGTGCAACCGGACTACAAGTCAAATGTGAGACATTAGGACCGATGCGCGACCACTGGCAACTTTACCCTACAGTTACATTCACCAATCATCGTATTGTTTGATAAATTTTATATCCACGAAAGGAGCATTCAAAATTACTGTTTGGTGGAATACACACACCCTTAAATATTATTACAGTTGGGTGTGTCAATTTTAAGGAGCAAAGTGAAATCTTTAGATTTTCAAAAACTACTAGTGACCAAATGATGCATTTTTATGTGCTAAATCGAAATATGGCTTTAAAATCCAGATTTGACCACTCCTAGCTACTTATATTTGAAGTTGAAGTTTACGAAAAATCAGCAATTTTAGCAAGTATTTTTTTATTGTATATAACTACATTTTACATACATTACAGTACATACAATTAAAGACATTTTGACTATTTCAATATTAAAACTTAGAAATATACATAGGTTTCTTGAACTTTGCCAAGGATGCCATCTCTGCCTTGCTCTTGTTCCTGGACATGAGCTCCCTACTGGCCACCTGACCACTGATGTACGCCTCCCTCCTCTCTTGTGAGTAAACATGTTGTGCTGCTTCAGTTGTCATTTTTACACACCTCTCTACTGACTGTGTGTGAGGGCCATGCAGGAACTTCCATTGGTCTATCCAGAAACTCCTTGATTGCAGCAGTGGTGAGGGAGCAGGTCAGAGGAGGCTCAGTCACGCCAGAGTTCCAGTCAATAAGCTCCGAGAGTTTGGTGGCATCTGGGTTGATGTCAGGAGTCTTCCTGGGTCTGACACTGCAGTCTCCTACCTGTGTGTCCTCATCTCCTTCACCTCTGATTTCCAGTATCCTCTTCACTGCCTCCCTCCTCCACCTCACTGCACAGCATGGCCTGGAGCACAGCCTCAGTGTGTGCATACCAGGCTGATCTCTTCACTGCAGGCATCACTATTCCTATCACCTCCTCCTGACTTCTGAGCAGCTCCAGCTGGTACAGTACATGCCTGGGACCCTCCACCCAGCTGTGATTTAACTTGATGTTGAACCAATTTGGCATGTAGACTCCCACTATGAATCCCACAATTACCCTCAGATTCTTCAGGTTCCTACCCTTCAGCCCATGTTTGGAAATCCACAATCTGCAGAACCTTAGAGCCGTGGTGACCCACCTACTGTGACAGACTAGCCCAATCTCCAAGAGAGCTAGACTCTGAAGTACCTCTCCCGATCTGATGGCAGTGATGATTCTGTAGCCATATGATTGGTCTGTGCTGAGGTCCTTGACTACCTCCTGACTGAGATGGGGTAGAGGAGGACCAACAATGATCCTCGTGAAGTTTGGGTTAATCTCCAGCTCAGTGGCAGTGTCTAACATCTTCCCTAGGGGCCCAGACCACTTGTTGTTGCCCAATGTCTTGCCATCCAGTGCAGTCACCAGGTGTCTGAGACTCAGTTCCCCAGCGTGCAAGTCACAGACAATCCACACCAACTTCCTGCTAAGCTTGGCCTCCATATAATGCATTACTCCTCCCTCCCAGCCAGTATTCACATTAGTACTGTCACCTCCTATGGCCAAAAGGGTCTTGTCTGCTCCTCTCTCTCTCAGCCAGTTCACCAGATGATCAGCAATGACCTTAGCATGACTTCTCTCCTCTGGTACAAAATGCCACAAATATTTCCCACCTGGTTCATTGCACATTGTGTAGTGTTCTTCCTTAATGAGGCCAGGAAACTGCCTGTCACTACCCTCAGCTTCCATCATCGCTTTGGTGTCATCTCTTTTCCCATCAAAGAAGATACAGGTGATGCCATTTTCCCTAATCTCTTCATCAAACTTCTTGACCAGCTCCTTAGTCAGTCTCTCCTGAGCCCTCCTCACCTTGTTGTGGTCAATCACCAGTGCTGTGTCAAACTGTGTGATAAGACCAGCATCAATCCAGGCAGCAGTGGCAATCTCTGCAGTCTCTCTCAGCCCAGTGTGATGTCTCAAGCTAGCCAGAGCTATGTCGGTGATATCTTCAGTGTCGTATTTCTTCTTAGCCACAGGCAAGAAAGAAGTTGTCGCAGCTTCTGGTATGAAGTCTTCGTCCTCCTCTCTCCTCCCTGCCTCCTCCAGTACATCTCCAGCAGTGACTCCTCCCTCAACTCCTCTTCTTTCTTGGCTGACTCCTCTGCTCCTGCCTCTGCAGCACTGCTTCCTGTCTCCTGGTCTCAGGGTGATCAGCTAGACCCATCTGGTGTGCCCCACACTGCCCACCTTTTCTCTCTGACCTTTAATGAAAGCAAGCTCCTGCACTGGTATCTTCTGCTCGCTCTTGCAGTCAATGTGAACCTGACTGTTGCAGACAGGGTTGCACCCAAGCTCACTGCAGCTCCTGATCACACAGTGACAGGTCAGGATGTCCACCAATTTGTCCAGTTTCATCATAAACCTCTCTTTGATTTCTAGCTTCACATTGCCAATGGACACCTTCACTGCCTCATCCCACAGTGTCTTCACTTTAGCCCTGATCCTTACCTCAGTGTTGATTACAGGTCCTGTGAATAGAGCGTTGGCCTTTCTCCATTGAGTCAGTAGCCCTGGAACAATGCCGTTGTTAATCAGGTCATTAACTGGGTAATTCCTCCTGTCTTCCTCACTCCTCTCTCTCCTCAACAAACCATACCTCAGCAGATCTCTGGCTGTGGGCAGCTCAGCAGGGGGGAGTTCCCTCCAAGTCCCCACCAAATGACTGAGGTGACAACTTGATTTGCTTCGGGTTCTGATTTCTTTCTGACTCATCCTGTGGACCTGTGAACAAAAGAAATGTCATTGAAATTTGGATAGGCTTACTGATTATGATTACATAAAATTAAGTTAATTGAAATTCTTAATATCTTCCTACAAGCTCAGATAAAAGGTTGTGCTGTTAAAGGTACAAGACTTAATTATTCAAAGTAATGACAATTTCATATATCTATCATATCAAAATATACAGAAAGTTTGGTTCACACGACATTTCGAATAATTTGAATTACACAATATTTACATTACGAAGTAATCAAAATTGTCAAAAAGGAGGGAAAACACATGCATTCACAATCAAAACTCCAGCATTTGTGACTATGTGAAACTTAGAAACCATACTGCACACCAAAAATAACCAAAGTTGACCACACATATCAATGGCACATTGATATACGATGCTACAGTCATATTTCAAACCTTTATGGTCAAATACAAGTAGGTAGATGGCTTTTTTAAACAACACTAAAGATATTTCTAAGTTTGTTAGATAATATGACATCATTTGAGCATTAGTAGTTTTTGAATTGTTGACTTTACTAAAATTGACACACCCTATTATTACAGTACCAAGGTTACCATTAATATAAGTGAGAAATAAATTATTTTATTTTAATATGCCACGAGCTAATGTTTATTTGTTAAATACATATTTTTTTAAAAAAGAGTTGGCGGCCGTGGCCGGGCTGGGTCATTCAACAGTACTGGAGAGAGGAGCTTCCCTTACTTTAGGTTTTGCTCGGTTTTACATATTGTGAAAAGGGGAAGGCCAGCCACCCCAAATTTTTCCTGTGCCCCTTCCTTCTCCTTTTTCTAGTTATTCTTAACTGGATAAATAAACAAAAATAAATAATAAAATAATGATATGCTTCAAATCTCATTTTAAAGTGAGGACACGAAATTGGGTTCAATCGTTTAGAGTAAATTTCTCCTTTTCAATTGAACATCAAGATTTCGGTGACTACTCGAATCATCACAAGTAAAGTAGATGCAAGTATATGTAATAATTATATATATAGCCTTGGCCAAAAGTATTAGCCACCCTACTTACATGGGTAATAGTGTTATTCCTGTGTCTTTTGAGGTTAGAAAAAATATAAAACAAGAAAGTTTATTCCGAAATATTTTAAGACCTAGTACATCCACCATTTGCCTTTGTTACAGCTTGAATACGCCTTGGCATCGAATCGACTAATTTTTTGCAAGTTTCAATGGCATTTTTTCCCATTCTTCAAGAAGCTTAGCATGAAGTTCAGCTTTAGACGAAGACTTATGTCTCCGGACAACCTTGCTTAATACTGCCCACAGGTGTTTATGGGATTACGGTCTTGGCTTTTCGAGGCCACTCCAGAAGTTTGATTCCTTTCGCGTCAAGCCAATTTCGAGTTGCTCGAAATGTGTGGCAAGGTGCATTATTCTTGCTGGAATGTAATGTCACCTTTGCTTACTCCTGGGTAAAGCTTTTCCATAGATGGGTCCAGAACATGCTCTAACATGGCAGTATACAACGAGGAATTCATCCTCCTCTGGCACAAAAACAGTTTTCCAACTCCTCCAGAAGACATGCAGCCCCAAACCATTATGCTACCACCGTCAAATTTTACTGTAGGGACAATACATTCTGGCTTGTATGCTTCACCTACTCTTCGCCTTACAAACGTTGCACCAGGAGAGCTGAAAATCCGAAAGAATCCAAGAGAAATCAAACATATGATTCCCTATAAAATACAAGGCACGGTATTTATCAATTTTGATGGTACAAGGAAATAGAAGAAGGGTTTTGCTATTTACCTCAGTTACTTTCGTCTGACCAAAGTACTTTTCCCCAATCTTCGGACGTCCAATGTTCGTGTTTTTTTGCCTATGACCTGGATGACCTCCTCCTTCAGTTAAATGATCAAGTTCCCTCCATTAAGTTTACTTTAGAAGTGGAACAAGACAACTCAATTCGGTTTTTGGATGTGCGTGTACATAGGGAAAGCCCAGATTTTAAGTTTAGTATCTATCGGAAAAAAACAAAATTTGTCTTACGTATACTGTTACTCCGGACATGACACCCCCATTAAGAAGGCCATATTTACTTCAATGTTTCTTCGCGCTCTTAAGATTGCCAGTCCGGAATACATGGATGCAGAATTAGAAAAAATCAACGGTATTGGAAGTGATCTGTGTTATCCATCTGCGTTTATGGAATCTTGTCTTAACAAGGCAAAACGAACTTTCTATCGCGTGAATAATAACCCTGGCACTTTGTCAAAGAATATTTTAGTACTTCCATCTTTACCAGGGTTTTCAGGTATTGCTAATGTACTTAAACTTTTGAATATTAATGTAATATTTTCATATAACACTATTGTGAAAAATATCATAGTTAAAAATAGCCCTACCAATAATTCAGGCATTATCTATAAAATTGGTTGTAAACAATGTGATTCCTTTTATATTGGTCAGACGGGAAAGGATTTGAACACGCGTGTAATACAGCATTAATATTCCGTTAGAACGGGACAGTC